>JANHFT010005023.1:249043-265021 GCA_032467955.1 Pseudoxenodon macrops
ATACTAAAAACAAGGTGGCGGTGCCCACAGAGCAGACGTCTGTGACGTCACCAGCGGTCTACTACCTACTTGGTAGAACCGTTCCGAACCGGTAGCAACCCACCTCTGCACTGAAGTGATACCTATTTATCTGTATATAGTTTATATGTAACATGGTTTTGAACTGTAGCTTAGCAGAAGCTGAGGCAAGTGATGGGAATTATTCCATCCCATGCTAGCACAGACTTTCTCCAGAATTTATAAGACAATACTTAAATGAGTAGACGGAATACAACAGCTTGCCCTTTTTAAATAAGAGAGCAGGGAAAGACTCTTAAATAATAAATTTTCCCACTGAAAAATTAATCATTTTTAAAATTCAAATGTCATTCATACTTGGGGAAATATTCAGCCTTTCTAGCCCTCTAACCCTTTGACATTTCTGTACTAAGGGTCTTAGGATCTATAGTTAAGTAAACAATATCCAGAATATTGGTTGTGAAATAAAATATACACATACAGGTATACTCTTCCATTTGAATACCATGGTATTCAAAATCTGTACTTCTTTCTCCCAGCCTAAGTGGATAGGCTTTTAAAAATTCAGTACTGTAACTATAAATGTCAGATGAACTTTCCAAGGTATAAAAGAGAAGATTGCAAAATGAAATTTAAATGCGAAAATGGAAAATGTATCACTGATTGCAGTTAGTTTTATAACCAACAATATTTTTGAGTACTATCTATAAATTTAATTATTCCCCAATAATATTTAATATGGTCTATTCAAGCACAGTGAATTATGCTTTTTGATTTAGCATTATGGAGGTATGTTCAAATTACACCAACGTCAGTGAGATTTGTTTTCATGCTATATTTAGAAAGGATTTTTATGTTCAAGGTACAACTAGGTTCCAAAGTGAAATAATCTTGTATATCCTTCTATCATTTTTTTAAAAACTGCGACAACATATCTGGCTCTTAAAAGAAAGAATGCACAGTTGGGTAAAAAAGCACAAAATGAATGCCACATTGTTATATGATAGGTAAAAGTTTTAAAAGAACTCCAATTCTTCACAGTTTGCTTGTTTAATTAGTACTGCCTCATTTGTTTATTTTCCTAAACACAGATTAGCATTATTATCCCATTACTACTTTTTCAACTACAAGATTTAAAGAACAAAAGAAGGCCAGGAAATTGGTAGTCCCAAATCATAAATATGTTTGCAGTTTCCTGGGGTGCAGCCTTATTAGTCTGTTGCAATAAAAATAACATACAGATAGTACTCAACCTATGGCTACAACTGAGCCTAAAATATCCATTGCTAAGCAAGACAGTGGTTAAATCTGTTTTTTCCCCATTTTATGACCTTTCTTATTAAATGAATCACTGCAAATGTTAAGTTAGTAACACAATTGTTAAATCGTGAATTTGGCTTCCCCATTAAGTGAATTTGGCTTGTCAGAAGATCGCAATGTGATCACATGATCTCGGGACACTGCAAACTTGAATTTTGATCATGTGACCATGGGGATGCTGCAGTGTATGTAAATATGAAAAATGGTTATAAATAACTTTTTTCAGTGCCATTATATCTTCAGTCACTAAACTAATGGTTGTAAGTTGAGGATTAACTGTACTGTATTTTGCCAAATAATCACACTTACTGTGCTTTATGAAAAAGATTTTAGGGAGCAAAATGGGAGCCCTTTTATGATTAAAGATAGCTATTACACCTCTACAGCACTTCCCACACTCAGAATTGGGCCAATGGAAGTTGTACTTTTGAGATACAAACTTCAGAGTGCCATGCAAGGCTTTATACTGTCCTTGAGTTAGTAGAATATTGTGTTAGTTGACTATTCTTTATTAAACTTTAGAAGATTTTTACTTTTTGTTTTATTTCAAAGTATCATCTAAGTATAGCTTAGAGGTTAAGAGTCCTTAAATGTTACTGCTTCATTGAATAAATCTGGTACAAGTTTATATTCAGCTATCTTGAATGGTGTATTAAGAACTAATATTTTGCAATGCATAGCAATTTCTTTTTGTCATCTATTATTAAATTAGCTGTTGGCAGAAATATTTATTAAATTGGACTATGATGGGGGGAAAACACCCTTTCTTGAACTTCAGAGAACTATTCTTCATATAGTGATTCTCTCTGTGACATACTAAAACAATTATTTGTTAATGTAGTAAATTTATAGCATGTTGCTACTGACATATAAGACATTACTTGACGATTTGATAAAGACTGCCATAAAATGTTAATAAAGGTTAATATCTAATTTCTTTCAGGTTTATTTCCTGCCATTCTAAACCTAGCTAGTAATGCTCATATCAGCACTAATGCTACTTGTGGTGAAAAAGGCCCCGAAATGTTTTGTAAACTTGTGGAGCACGTTCCAGGCCGACCTCTACGCAATGCACAGTGTCGAATTTGCGATTACAATAGTGCAAATTTCAAAGGCAAGTTTATTACATGATACTTTTTCTAGACATTTTGTGAATCATTGTCTGCTAAGTAGATCAGACCAGGAAAACAACTCTACAAGAAGGCTAAAATGACTTTTATTGAGATTGGCTATAATAATAGAATTTTGCAACTCAAATTATACTGAATGTTACATAGTATATCTTTCTTATACTTGGCTGAATTAAAGGTTTTCAGCTGCTTCTGAATGTTATCTCATTGTTCTGCATGTTTCCATCAAGGTTCTCTTTCTTATTCTCTACACCCACAGCTATTTGAATAGAACATACAATTAGTAAGGTCATGTCATGTGAAACCTCCAATTTAGATTAAAACAGAATTCTGAATTGTATTTAATCCTAGGTTTGTGGTCTGGTCTTTATGCAGCATAGTCTAGATTGATTGAACTGATTTATTTTCTTTTATAACTTGCATACATTAATATATGTGAGTGGTTGTAGCATGGCAATAATACATTAAAAGAAACTGAGAAAAATTTATCGTAATTTGTGTTTATTTTAGAACAACATCCTATCTCAAATGCTATAGATGGTACTAATCACTGGTGGCAAAGTCCTAGCATTCAGAATGGAAGACAATACCATTGGGTAACAATAACTCTAGATCTAAGACAGGTAAGTAGAGCCAATTTGTTTTCATTCCTAAAGAACTATTTGAAATTTTTTATTACTCTTTAATATACAGTGATGGCACTTGGAAAGTTATCTCATGTTTCTTAGAAGCTTAAGGCAACCTTCATTGAAGGTCACCCTTATCTTTATCTCCATAACTTTTCTGTGAAGTAGATTGGATTGAGATAAAGTAATGCCCATAACAACTCAATGCATTCATGGTCCAGTTGAGTCTTGCATTTAAATTTTTTTCTGTTCCTGATACATATCGACATACACATAGCAAATGTCAGAATTGTTCTAAACCATTGCAGTGTAAATTAGCTGACACTCAGTTGATTGACCCTATATATCAACAATATATATGACATATCACTTAAATTTTCATTCTTTCTTCATAAGCCCTTGATTACTAGAATTCAGCAAGAAGTGCTGAACTTTCTTTGGATTGAGTGCAATATTTGATCTTTAATAGTGTGCTAAGAAACATTCAAAAAGGCAATACCTGGGATAAGAACAAAGATGACATGAAAGTAATTTCATTTGTATTTAACAACTTACAGAAACATAATAGTTGTTTTTGCTTACTGTTATATTAAAAATGCAGTTTGGATAGTGCAGCTTAGCTATATGTTCTGTACTAACTGAATAAACTTAAAATAAGTAAGTAAAATTCATAGACACTTATACATACATACTTAATATGTGCTAAAATGGAATGATTATCTTTTGAAAAAGGATTAAAGGATTATTCTGAAATTATAGATCAAAACTCCATCATGAGATAAGAAAACTATTTCTTTGGAGAGCTTTAAAGATGAAAGCATACCCAGAAAAGCAATTTATTTCTCAATACTAAGCCATTATTTGTAAAAAATATCACTTTTCTATGAAAAGTTAAGTGATAACTTAAAATATGAAACAGCTGTTGACCTAGCAAGTTATAGAAGTATGGAAGTAGCTCTGATTGAGTAATTTGCAGTTGATATATATATTTTATCAGCATTGAACTAGCCTTTCATTATATGGTATTTGATTTAAAATTAAACTTGTAAGAAACAAAATTAACATTGGCCCATCTGCAGTTCACTGCTAAACATCTTATTCAGACTTTAATTAACTTTTTAAAAAGAAGCATCATATCATTTATATGTATAAATTCTTTCCAAATCAGCATTACATCTTTCTTCTTAAGGCATTCCAGCATTCATTAAATTGATTTTATACCTTTCACCATGAAGTGTCTCTTTTTCCTTATTTCTTTCTGCTTTACAGCATTTTATTTTTTTAAAAAGCATTTCATACCGATATACATTTGTTTTCAGTAAGAAAGCATTTGGCTTAATAAAGCTTGCTAGGGATCTGTGAATGATTACTTCTCAGTTAGTAATTTTAACATGGAGAAATTGCAGAATGTGTTCCAAGTTCTTCAGCTGTTTGAATTGCCTCAAGGGGAATACATATATATTAATTTCTAAAACTAATCTTGAATTATTAATCATTTTCCAAGTAGATATAAATTAAAAGGTACATTAATATTATATTAGTTTTGGAGGGTTAATGTATATACAGTAAGTGAAACATAGTTTGATAGTAAATCTGCCCATTGTAAAACACAAGGTGATGGAAATCAGTCCACTTTTGTGGAAGATAATAAACTTCCAACAGTGGGCAGAAAAGAGGAAGAGATGTAGAGGTATTTATTCATTATGTAGATTTAGAACTTACTTTTGAAACAAAATGACACATCAACATTCTTTTGTTATGGTTTCCTTTTTTGCCCTGATAAAAGTTACTTGGCAGAAGTTCTTGAATTTTTGTGATCTTACCTATTAACAGTAGTTCTGCCTGTTGGGTAAAGTCTGAAATTTATGAAATGATTTGTTAGGGTGATCCTTGAATTAGTATTATATCCTTCCAGCAGTATCTTCTGTGTGGAATATCTTAAGTAGGCAAGATGGTAGTCACAGCTTGCAGTTCCACTAGTTGATGTCACACAAGTGTACAAAGGGGTAGAATCTCAATCACGATGACATGATTTTCAGTTAATTATGGTTATGATAAACCATAGTTCTTAATTGTGTGCAAACTGATTTGGGCAGTTTGTTGCACCTGATTTATGGTAGCTACAGTATAAGACCAGGACAAAGAAAAGATTGCAGGTAAAATCTGTTTTGAGCCAGTCTTTATCTTTCATAACTTTATGTACTTGTTGTTTTCTTGGCTACAGTAGTGGAATGATTTCTAATTGCCTAACTTGGGTATCTGCATTTTTTAAAGTTTCTAGTCCAGTCTACAGCCCTGATTTTTTCTGGTGGACTTTTTTAAGAGTTTATTTTTCTTTTCTTTAGGTACAAATAATGGCTTTAATAGTATATCACACCTCCAAGAATTTCCATCATTCTGTTCCCATTTCATATTGCCAAGTAACATACATGAGAAAAGAGAACAAATAAAAGAATAACAAAGGGAAAAGGGAAAAGACCTGGAGGGTAGCAAGAGCGTATTAATGGATTTTTTTGTGCCTTGGTAGTTGTGCAGTTGTTCACGTGGCTGTGAAGCGAGAATAATAGAGCAACTGTTGATGGCAAATGCAACAAAAGGTTTCTTTGCATTCACTGCCTCCATTTATTTCCTACAGCCTAACTAGTCATGCATTATTTATCATTAGAACATTATGGTTTGAGGCAACCCTGCAATCTTTGGTAATGGAATTGTTAGCTAACTTTATACAAATGACTAATGTTTCCCTAAAGGGGAAAAGTCTTTTTTGTTGTTTTAATTAAAATTAATTGATTCAAAGAGAATTGGGTGCTGAACAGAAGTTTCTTTATAGTAAGGAATAATCTGTCTAGAAAAGTGTTCGACCTAGACTTACTAGAGGTTTTCAAACAGGGACTGACCTGTTGATTATGGTTTTGTGAATTCATGTATCCAGCAGGAAATTGAATCAGATAACCTATTGGATTATTTCCATCTCATCTAAGTTAGAAAGCCTGCAACAATTTCTATGCATGACTTAAGGGTATAGGGCAAGTCAGGCATAGATTTAAATCCAAAGCATTTGTGTTAGGTCTGTGCATGGACTTACATTCTGGCAAAGATCTTCTGGAGTTGGAGAGAGAGAGAGAGAGCTGAGAAAAGGACGACTCATAGTATGTGAAAATGGAGAAGTAGAATGTATGTGGGAGGTGGGTGCTACGTAATGAGAGTAGGAAAGGAAGGTGTGAATTGGAGATGAAAACTAGGTGGTGTTGAATGGAAGCAGGAAGTGGATATAGAAAGATGGTGGCATCCAGGAAAGTAGAAAGTACGTGGGTGGGAAAGAAGCTTTGTGTTGATAGAGAAGGAAGATGTTTGGAGCCAGTGGATGCAACAGTGGGATGCAGTGGCATGGGAAAGGAAAGAATGCAGAGAGAGGGTCAGATGGGTATGGGATGACACTGGTGGCACAGGAAAGTTCAGGTAGGTATGGATAGACCCAGTGTGTGGCTGATAATGTTCAGAAAGTTGCTGAAAGTCGCTTTGAGTCAGAGTATTGGTTGAACCATCATAGGATGTTTTGTTGTTATATGGAGTTTCCCTTTTGAAAGTTTATGATCTCTTTAATTTCTTTTTCTTTTTAATTGTCCTTAGCTTTTAATGTCTGTCAACCTGAGTTATCTGTAGTTGAGCTATACTTGACTGACTGACTGAATAAACAAACAAACAAACAAACAAACAAACAAACAAGGCAATGGTTAAGGAGAGTTAAAATAATGGTCTATCCAGAGTGGTCCTGTTGAACTTCTGCTCCAAAATATGTTTGTTCCATTCATTTTTCACTTCATGTGTATCATTAATACACTCTATGATTCTATGAAGAATATAGAAAAGATTTATGCCTATACTCTTGCTTGGAAACAGACCAACTGCACCTGTGATTCCTTGTGTGGGAGAAAAGTTACTCAGAAACACTGTAAATTACAAACATGGGAATGGGAAAGAATGGTGCTATAACATGTGAATTCATAACATGTTCTGGTCCAGTAATGCACTTCAGTTCCAACTGTTTCCTGATGATTTGCAAATATTAAAATCAATAACTAATCAGCATATGTATACATAGACAAAAGATGAGTTCACAGTTACTGTACAAAAATACAGTCCTGAAATATGTGCTGATTGCCTAGAACAAATAAAGGAGAATATTTGTAGTTCACTGTTGAAATGAGGGGTCCTTGGTACCCAAACTAGCTAATATCATCAGTGCTAGTGATGATGTTACCTAGCCTGGGTAATGAAACATCTGCAAGAAAACAACCAAGAACCCCTGCTTGCATAGAAATAATACTGCTTGAACGTCACCCAAGTTATATTCTTGCCTGTTTCTCCCTGCTGTCCTCTGAAAAGTAGAATTAAAAAACACCATTTGCACGTATTACCTTAATTAGTTTGAACATATGACAGCTGGAATGTTAACTGATGGTTCCTAAATATTAGGGATATGCACACTTTAAAATTTATTAGGAAAAAAATATTCATCATTGCACAATAACGACATCTCTGGGCTATTCATTAAAGCACACCTGTATTAAAAAAACTGAAAAAAAGATACATCATGGCATGCACAGCTGTATCAAATATATTAAGATTAGGAATTTTTCTTTTGAAGAAAACACTCAAATACAAGCTCCCCCCTCCTCCACAATTCCATGCAATAGTTACATTATGACAGGTTGTGGTACCTAAGGGATCTCAGTTCTAACAAATAGTAGGAAGACATTAGAAGTGAAATTTATTTTGAAATGCTACAGCTGCACTATGCACGTTTTAAACTCAGATACTGCACCTGAGTAATGTAAGAATATTGTTGCTAGAAACTTTATGCATAGCACCTGAAACTGATATAAACTTTTATGATATTGTATTATTTGCAATTTGTTGATTGCGTTAGAAATTATGTAAATAAGCAATTGCAGATTTACACAGACCTAATTACAGATTTACCAGACCCATAATTGTCTTAAATCACATAAATAGCTTACATAATAGGATAGAAAACCAGTATGGCTCTCATTAGATATTTTATGCTTAAATGGCAGCTTGTTAGATTAGGTTTTTTTAAAAATGTGTTGTAGTACTTAAAAGAGAAAATTGTATGATTTAAGTGATCAAGCTGTTTGTTGCTATGTAAATGTTGTGTTTTATTTTTGTATGGACTTGTTTTACATTGTATTTTGATGGAGTCACTGAGAATTATTTTTTATTGTGGCAGCATACAAGTATATTTAATAAATAATTAAAATAAATATTATAAATTAAATTACATTGTTAGGATGTCCAGGCTGCAGGGATTGCCACTGCCCATCACCACTGTCACCTATCGCCGCCTCTGCGCGCACCATTTTTTACCTTTGCGCATCCCGTTTTCAGCCTCCAAATGCCCCATTTTCGGCCGCCGCATGTCCCATTTTTGGCTCATTCAGGCAGTGGGCTGAAAATGGGGCACATGGAGGCAATGGGAAGTGCCAGTGCCGATGGGCGGTGGCAATCCCCGCAGCCTGGAACAACTGATAGGTGGTATTCTGGGAGGCTGATCCAACTGCCAATCAGTTGCTCACGCTAAATCAGGCTGTGCTGAAGCTGACCAATCTGTTTGCTGCAAGGAGGTAAATTTCTGGGAGGCACCGGCTGAAGTGTTGGGGCTGGTGCTTCGGTAACATTCATTGTATAAGATACACAGACATTTCCACCCACTTTTTTTTTGGGGGGGGGAAGTGCGTCTTATACTCCAAAAATTCTGGTATATCAAAATTGAATTGAACTCTGTATACAGAACATTCATGGAAGTATGATCAGCAATTGAAATGTAATGCAAAGTATTTCTATAATAAGCTATATAATCAAAATAAATAACCTTGCATGTTATTGAACCCTGTAAACCTAACTTTGGGCCTGTTTCTGATAAAATATTGGTCCTTTCTGTTACATTATTTTTAGATCTTTCAAGTTGCTTACATCATCATAAAAGCTGCTAATGCTCCAAGGCCTGGAAACTGGATTTTGGAACGTTCTGTGAATGGTATTGAGTTCAACCCCTGGCAATACTATGCAATTAGTGATACCGAGTGTCTAACCAGATACAACGTGACACCAAGACTTGGTCCTCCTACATATAAGAAAGACAATGAAATGATATGCACTTCCTATTATTCTAAACTTGTTCCACTTGAGCATGGAGAGGTACGTTTTCTTTTTGTTCATGTGCCTATTATTTGTGGTCATGGAAGGAATAAAATGATAATGCGTTAACAAAACGCTCTGCTGAAAAGTTAATCCCGTTTTTCCTCCATCCATCTTTTATCTGTCATTAGTAGCAACTGAGACAGGTTTAATTTCTGAGGATCAGAAGCTTTCCGATTTATGAATCACTCTTGGGTTTTTTAGTCTCCTCGCAGGTAGAATCCCACATATCTGCTAGTATCTGAACAAGGAAAGTATTCTTTGTTTTGATACTAAATTAGTGCAACACATTGTAAGTGGGAATCTATTTGAAAAATGTTTAGAAGTTGAAATTAGTGGAAAGTACTGCATGCAGATTGCTAACCCAGGAAAGGAAAGCTCCAGGGATCACATGTCTTTATAGAAAAATCTACAATGGATCCTAGTTGTTTTCTAGGCATAATATAAGGTGTTTATGAGAGGGTTAAAATACCCCTTCTTCTGTGAACCTGTTCCATATTTTAGAGAGCTCTTTTGAAGATGTTGACCAGATGACAGTATATATTTCTAATAAATGGGAAGAGCCTCATTCTGGTTGACATTCTTTTGTATTTTTCTCCTAAGGATGTAAATTTGACTGTATGCTCTCAGAATTTATAAAATTGATTTCGATTTGTATTGATTATGTTATTTTGCTGTACACTTGTATTGTTATTTTAGGTGTACAGATCTACTTTGTTTGCTTATAAAAATAGGACAGTTGATAAGCTTCATAAATAATTAAATAGCACAATACAATATAAAATGTGCATTTACCTTTAGCTGGACCTCAATTGTTTTCTAGGGAAAGTTTCTAATAAAATTGTTTAATTGCTTTAGGGAAAAAATAACACACCGGAATAAAACTCTGAATGACTGTATGCTGCTTGAACTCTGAAATAATTGTTGGCATTGTTTCAAGGAGAGCTTGATCAAAAGAGTTGGCATTGATTGTTATTCCTTTTAAGCAGCTCTATTCATACTTGCTGTCTGGCATAGATCAGAGAAGCAATCCATGTTATAAGAAAATTGTGCATTAAAAAGTAACCTACAATGAATGCCTTTCCTTATATACCAGCAGATAGAACTCTTGACCTCAGTACAAAGTTACTAGAAAATAAATCTAACATTTTCCTTAAAAGAGTATGTATTTGGAACTAAAATCACTACTAACATTAATTTAGTAAGTGTTAAATTACTGCTTTAGACCCAGTTACAAGCATGGTCCAACATTAAATTGAGATATCAGATTGCCGTATATTTCTGATGTTTCCTGAGCTGAAACATTTGTTCTAATTCTCATAATTGAAAGAAATTTAGAATAAAGCATGTTAGGAAATTTTAGTAGTTTTTGACTTTGCTTTCCTGACTTTGAACATTTTATAGTTAAATGGAATTAGTGTCTATACGTTCCAGACAGATTTTATATCATGGAGAATTCTTTGAATTAAAGTCAACATTTGGAGAGCATCCAAGTAGGAGAAGGCAGGTTTAAGTTCTCAAATTATTTAAACAAAAATCCAGCTGTCAACCTCACTGTTTTCATCCTGTTGTTCCTAGCCAGGGATTGGATGAGAGAGCAGCTCTGAGATGTGAACACCAAACCCTGCAGGGCAATGGAGTCTCATCTGCCAAAGAGAGTCCATTAGGCCCAACAAGGGAGTGAGGGAGTGGGACAGGATGGTGAGGCATGGGCACACTTTGTTGCAGGCAAGGCTGGAGAGGCTGTAGTGTTTCCCTGGGTGAAAGTAGAGGCTATGAAGAAGGCACTGTTCAGAGTGGTGGCAGAATTGGAGGAAGTGGAGGGACGAAGGCTTCTTGGAGGGACAGTGCATGTTCTGCATCTCACATTGGAAGTGTTTCAGCAAGCTTCAGTGAGGGGTAGAGGTGAGCTCAATAACAGCAGAGTCTACCTTCAGGCCTTCTACTTGTTCTTGGCCCAGCCTTCATCCTACAAAGTCTTGCAGGGCCTGCAATTTCAGCATGTTGAAATCTGCAGATTGGTTGTCCAGGGTGCTTCACATGCCTGCCCTGCAACTCATAGCAGGTTGAGGACATTGAATTGATATTGTGGTTGTAAGTGCAGATGAGCTGTCATGTCCCCAAATTCTGATCAGATTAACACAAGGGCACTGTAACAGCCAGAACTTTGAGGATCAGCAGTAACATTCATTCAATGTTGCTATAACTCTCAATAGTTGCTGAATGAATGATCATTAAGTATAGCTCTCCCTGAACTTCCCAGGGCAAAAATACAGATGTAACAGATGGGGAGAACAAAAACACACACATGCAAACATAGGCGCAGATGGAGTACATTCCATTATTTTGTTACAAAGAAGAAAATATAGATTCTTCCACTGTCTAATATCCCAATCTAAAGGGATATGGGGAAAAAAAACCAAGAAATATGCTCTGCATACATCTTGGCATATTCTGAGCTTTAACTTAGTGACACTTTCTCTATAGCCTATAGCCGTGATGGCAAACCTATGGCACACATGCCAGAGGTGGCACTCAGAACCCTCTCTATGGGCATGTGCACTGTCACCAGCTCTTCCAGGTTCTGTTATGCAAAGACTAGGTGGCTGGTGTGCATGTGCATGCTGGAACCTGGAAAAGATCAGCTGGCCGGTGCGCATGCGCGCGATGGAACCCAGAAGAGCAGCTGGCTGTCGTGCGCATCCAGATTCTGATACAAGGTTAATTAGCACTGGCCTATAGTCTTAGTGAACAGTTCCTTTTTCTGTCTCACATATGTCATTTGTTTTCAAGTTTGCATTAGACGTTTTTGAGCTAGGGGCTTCTATTGCCATTCCTCATATTTTTTTTCTCTTTGGAATTTTTCCAGGTCTGCTTTTAGTACCTTCTTTTTAGGAATTGCTACCTATCTTAAGCTCCTTTTGCCATTATGTTCTTTTGCTGTGGGATCCTGCAGTCCTGCAGATTGTTGTTGAGTTTCTTTTAATCTATATTTTTGAAGTTCAAAATACCTCTTTAAGCACATTTAGTGTCCTGTAAAATCCATAAGTTAAGCATGATTGCATTTCCACACTATTTATTTCTTTGATTTTCCTCTGTTAGTTAGCAACAGGTCAAGGACTGCTGATCTTTCTTTGCTTTTTTCAAACTTCTAAAGCAGAAATTTGTCAGGATTGTGAGTTAGAAATTTCCGGGAAGGTCCACTCTTGGCAGAGTTTATGTCCCCATAGAAAAAAAGAGTTTGTAAGAGATACAGACAGCTGATTCAACATCTTTAAAAAGGAATGTAAGGGATGTGTGTGTGTGTGTGAGTAGGTTTTCAGTGAACATAGTAGAAGTTGAATTTGGTAAATCTTGTGCAGATCGGTCCAGTTCTGTTATTGTGTTCTTGAGATTTTTCTTTTAATGACTTTGAAAAAGTAGTTTTAGATAAGTAAATATATATACACAAGAAGGATAACTAACTGCAAATAAGTAAATAAAGTACTATTTGGCCCGATTTTCACAAAACTTTGATTGTTTACCATTTTTCTTTTGACCTGCTTTGCTAGCATACAAAATATTTTTTTGTTTTGTTTCTGTACTAAAAACTTAGTGGCTCAGGTAAATTATTCTAAATTCCTACAAAAGCCTATGAATGAGGAAACACCGCAATGAATTTCTCATAAATGTGGACAATGTGTTTATAATTAAATTAGTCTTATTGTTTAGATACACACATCACTGATCAATGGAAGACCTAGTGCTGATGACCCTTCGCCAACATTACTGGAGTTTACTTCTGCAAGATATATCCGTCTACGATTGCAGCGGATAAGAACTCTTAATGCTGATCTCATGACCCTTAGTCACCATGATCCTAAAGATGTTGATCCTATTGTTACAAGAAGGGTAAGCAGGTGATGTTCATTTATAAGTGATTGAAATCTGTTATTTCTGCCTTGATAGAGATTATCCTAAAATAGGCTAAGATCCAGAGTACTTGTTAATTTTTCAGCATGGAAAAACTTAAGACATTTGCTTATCATTGTTTTACGGGGTGCTTTTTAAATAATATTCCTGGAAATTAGGAGTACTGAGATATACTAATATGCTAAAATAGTGTATATGATGATATGATGAGACATGAGCTACTATTCTGACCCAGCTCCCTAAACACGATAAACCGTCTGTAGTTAAATCAATGTTTCCTTTATTAGGAGCGCCAGCAGCCCTGGCAAAAAGTTTCTCTCTCACCATAGGCTAACACATCTGTCTGGCAGAGAGATGAATAGTTGTCTACCATATCTACTCATCTTCACCCCGCCTTTTATCCCCAGGGCTAGGGTGGGGCTTGGCTAGCAGCAGTGGTTCCCAAGGATCGGCCCACATATTTCCACTGCTCTTAGTTCAAAACTAAGAAAGAAAATTCAACACCAAACCAGAAGTCAGAGCCACACATGGAGCTGCGAGATGATTTCAAACGAGTTCTGAATGAGTTGCTTCTTGCAACTCATACATCCGGTAGCTCTTCTTTTAAGTCTTCTGGGAGGGTCCAACCCTCGTAGTCTTACTTCCAAGTAGCCCTTTTCCTTCACAACTGCTCTTGTCTTCTAGCAGCTCTCTGCATCCACACATTAGGGACTGGCACCCCCTGTCCCTCTGCATTGCTGCTATCAGACCCAACAGGCTCCGGCACACCACTCCCAGATGGCCCTGGCCCCATCTCTGCCTCTGATGCAGAGACCATGTCTGAGCCTTCCCTAGACTCCAGAGCTGACCCATAGTCCTCTCTGCTGTCCGACTCACCTGCCAGCTCCGCAGGCTGCCGGTGAACCACAACAACAAATGTCTTGTGTATCCAATCACACTTGGCCAATAAAGAATTCTATTCTATTCTATTCAATAGTTCTAAAATGGTTAATGGCAGTTACATGACCTACAAGGTTTCCTACAAGGTTTTCTAAGGAGCTACAATCTCAGCTGTATTGGAATCGGGACTGTGACCCATAGCTGTACAGGTAGTTCTTGACTTACGACCATAATGGAGGTTGCTCATTATGGTCATAGGTTGTGAGAGTTGTAAAGCGGATCATCATGTAACTGACCTGATTTTATGACTTTTTGCAGTTTTCATTAAGCAAATGCCACAGTTGTTAAGTAAGCCCGTTGTTTGCTTTGGGGTGGTTTTTGCCCCAAAATGGAAGTTAATGCTGGCTTTCAGCAATGTCATAAATCTTAGTCATGTGATCATGGGATGCTGCAAACGCTCATGAATGCAAACCAATTGGTGAGTTTCCTAAATGCAGTCGCAGAACTTCAGAACAAGGAAATAAGTACCTTTTGGGTGGGGGGACATTATAACTTTGAATGGTCACTTAATCAACCAGTTGTACATTGAGAACTATATGTGTGTGGATTAGGACAAAAAAAAATCAAGTTTCTAGTCCTGTGTACTGGCCTACTAGGTTCGATTTACAACTAGCAATAGATCCTTTGAGTCCAAGCTCTACAAGCCTCCAGGTGGGTCTTTCTGCAACCCTTCCAAAATTGGAAAACAGGATTCTTGGCTCTCTGCTTTTAAAGGCATATCCATCATCACCCCTAGCCAAACAGGTCTGGCAGGTTTGAGTCTTGTTGCCAGTGTTTTAAGAAACTTGTTTGACGGGATAATATTTGGCATTGCCTACCATGGAGAAATTGACAGAACGTGCACAGTGGTCAAATCGATTTCCCTGATTAGACAAAGAACAATATCTATCTATGTATCTATGTATCTATGTATCTATGTATGGTATCTATCTATCTATCTATCTATCTATCTATCTATCTATCTATCTATCTATCTATCTATCGATCATCTATCTATGTTCTCTTCTTTTTTTATTGCACTTCGAGTTTTTTCTTCGCTTTTGCATTTCCTTGTTTTACTGTAGATTGCATTAGTTTCTATTGTTGCTGCTAAAATGTGTCATAAAAATATATGCAAGAAAGGAGAAAAAGAGAAAGAGGAAAAAGAGGAGTGAAGAAAAAAGAAAGAAAAAGAGGAAAGAGAAAGAGTGAAAGATGAAAGAGAGACAGACAGGAAGAGGAAAGAGAACGAGGGAGAGAGAAAAACAAAGAGGTAGAAAAACAGAAAAAGAGAAAAGGAGAGGGAGAAAAAGAGAGGAAGAAGGAGAGGAAGCATAGAGAGAAAGAGGGGAAAACAAAAGAGAGAAAAAGTTGAAAGGGAGAAAGAGTAAAGAGAAAGAAAGAAAGAAAAAGAGAGAAAACTAAAGAGAGAAAGAAAGACAGAGGAAAGAGAGAGAAATAGAAAGAAAAAGGAAGGAACGAAGGAAGGACGGATAGAGGGATGGAGGGAAAGATAGAAACGGGTTTGACCACATGCACCAACATCCTGGGACAAAGTCCAGGACCTCTGTGGCCCCAGAGTCTCACAAAGAGAGAGAGGGGGACGAGGGGGAGAGAGAGAATGAGGGAGATAGAATGAGACTGAGAGAGAGGGGAGAGGGAGAGAGAGAATGAGAGAGGAAGAGAATGAGAGAGAGGGGGTAGGGAGAGAAAGACAGAGAGAGGGAGAGGGAGAGACTGAGAGAGGGAGATAGAGAGAGAATGAGAGAGAGGGTGGAGGGAGAGAGAGAGAATGAGAGGGGGGGAAGGAGAGAGAGGGAGGGAGAGACAATGAG
>JANHFT010005023.1:275058-298709 GCA_032467955.1 Pseudoxenodon macrops
GTTGTAACTTTGAATGGTCACTAAATGAACTGTTGTAAGTCAAGGGCTACCTGTAGTTCCTTCTTCTGGTAGCAGTTCTTGTTCCTTTGGAAGTGCTTCCTAGAAGGTCTTCTGAATTTTTGCAGATGGTTCTTTAGTGTAGAGTTGAGAAAACATACCCTTGCAACAATGAACTTGAAATCCTTCTCCAACAGGCAGGCTTTTGAATTTTGGTTTTTAAATTTTTCTATATAAATGTGATGATATTTATGTACTCTGTCAGTGCATCTAATTGAGTGTCTTCTCCATCATGGTGTCTTCCAGTTGTATTGAGACTTGGTTTGGATGGGGAAGTAAAGATTTTAAGTGGGTTTTATGGCTAAGAATAGAATAGAACAGAACAGAATAGAATAAAATTCTTTATTGGCCAAGTGTGATTGGACACACAAAGAATTTGTCTTTGGTGCACTCAGTATACATGAAAATACAAGATATATTCGTCAAGAATCATAAGGTACAACACATAATGATAGTCATAGGGTAAAATAAGCAATCAGGAAATAATATCAATAAAAGTCGTAAGGATACAAGCAACAAGTTACAGTCCTGCAGTGGGAGAAGATGGTGATAAGTGGGTTTATTTATATGAAAATGTGTTTAAATTCATGATCTAGGCAGTTCTTAATATTACTTTACACCTGGAAAATAGTATAAGATGGTTTGAAAGCAATTAATGGTGTGCAAAAAGTTTTGAATTTGGATTGTTCAGAGTCCTTTATTTTAAATCCCAAACACTTTATTTGAGCAGAGTTTAGAAAGTGGAAGGTTTTGCACTTGAAACATGCTTTTTTTTCAAATCTTGATGTACTTGCAGTATAATTGACATATAGATAAAGATATATGACATTTGAAACTGATATTTTCCATTAAGAACAGTTCAGATTCAAAACATATTACATACTCATAAAAGAAATGTAAAGTTTGGAAAAGATAGAGTGGGTTTTGGGGAAAAGAGGAATCTTGGGAACCTTGTATGTTTTCCATTAAATGTAATTTTAAACAATTTCCAATTATACTTTAGAAATGTATAAAATAACAATACCTGTCATTTCAGGGCAATGGACATATTCTGTCTACAAGATCTGAAGGGCTGTCTTTACAACCATATGAGGAATATTCCAGTACAGTGCATCTTATCTCTGAAAACTTTGTTGATTTTAATACAAAGAAGTCAATAGATCGAGACACCCTGATGACAGTTTTAGTTAATGTGACCCGTATTCTACTTAGGGCCAGTTATAACACTGCAGAAAAATCTGTATATAGGTAATGTAAATATTTGTTTAAAATATATGTATATATATATATATTTAAGCCATACCAAAAGAATCACAAAAGAATCTCAAGAGCATTTAATATGTTCTTTTGTTAAAAGATTCAAAAGTTTGGGCAAAGGGCTAATTTTCCATAGGATAATATTAGGTTTCCATTTTTTTTTTAGTTAAATAGGATTAAGTGGTAGGGAATGTAAAAGAATAACAGACAAATAATTTGACCTGAAATTGCAGCTTCCTGTATTATCCATTACCCATATTTGCCAGGATCCTGGCTGCATTACAAATATTGTAAAGCTCATACTGATTACAATTGTTATTTAGAAATACTGAATGTATAATAGATTGTGACATGTATTTTATGTAGAATTATGCATTCAGAACAAGAAAGAATGCAAAGTTTTAGTTGTGCATTTGTATATTTTGTGAATATGCATTATTTTACATAGTAAAAAAAAACCAATACATTGTTTATAGCGTTTCCCATTTTTATGTTATTATAGATTGGACTCTGTGACTTTGGATACAGCAAATGCTAATCTCATAGATCTGTCTTCAGCTGTACATGTAGAATATTGTGAATGTCCACAGGGTTACTCCGGAATATCTTGTGAAGTAATTCCAATATTTTATTTATTTGTTATGTAATAGTATTGTCTCAGTTTAAAAATGGGTTTCCAAAGGGATCACATTATCAATTTACTTATCAGTGAACCCATATATAGAAATACAACCAAAAAGCATCAGCATGTAACCAAGTGGTAAGAAGTAAAAAAACATCAAGCACGGTCAGTAACCACTGATCAACAAAACCAAAACACCTCTACCAAGAAACGTGTTTAAAAGGCCATATTTAATAAATATAATCAGAATTAAATAGATTAGAGAATAAAATGTTAGTTGGCAGCATTTTCAAAATGGTACAATATGTGCAGTCATTATTTCTTTCAGGAAATTCCAAAATTGTGGGGAATCTACCATAAAGATGTCCTTCTCCTCAATGAATTAGACTTCCAAAGATAGATAGATTGATTTCCCTCCTTTATTATTTTTATATATGACTCAAGGAAGCAATACTATTTCATCCTATTTCCCCCAAAACAATAATCCTGTGAGGTGGAGTGGTTTTGAGAAGAAATGGCTGACCCAAAGTCACCCTGTCAGCTTTCATGCCTAAATTGGGATTCGAACTCAACAGCTTCCTGGTTTCAAGGGCAGCACCTTAACTACTGTACCAAACTGGCTTTTAAGATAATTCTAATAACTGACTCTAAGATAGCCACTTAGCATGCATATTAGGACAGTACAGTGTGATCCAAAGGAAAAAAATACAACTTTTAAAGCATGTCATGGGCACCCAAGTGCATACCAAGTCACCTTTTCCCCTTCAAATTTGGTTTTGTGTCACATCCCTAATCTATATAAATTTATTAGGAGTTTACAGCACCTGACTTTTGACCTGTAGTTTTCAAAATTGCAGTGCCAAAATACCATTTCCTATTCTGTCTGTCTAAAACAACTTCACATATTTTCCACTTTGTGAATAACATAACCTTTCTCTTACATTTTTTAAGAACCTGGTGAGAGCTAATTTTCCCTATAGCTATATCTAAAATTAAAATCATAATTGTTATCCTTCCTCTTGTGAAAACTGGTATTATTAATTTATTTATTAATGAAACTTACAAGGATATTAATATCTTTAGAAAATATTTTCTTTTATATAAGAAAGAATTCAGATAGTTTAGCTCACTTTTGAAATTGTTGTCAGACATAGAGTGAGATCTGCAATCAGCTTTTGTTAAATTTCCTGAAAAAGCACTATAGATCCAACATTGTAAAGTCTTATTTATAGGTAATATCGTTTGATTTGGTTTAATGGGTTTTCAAAATGTCGCCATACTGAATCCATAAAGACAGATTTATTATGATTAACACATGCTTGTTGTAATTTCCTTTTTTTTGGTACTATTTTTAGTCCTGTGTTCCTGGGTACTATCGAGTGGATGCAATACTTTTTGGAGGGATTTGCCTGCCGTGTGATTGCAATGGTCATGCAACGGAATGTGACAGTCATGGTGTTTGTATTGTAAGTTTGTGTCCTGTTTCTAAGATCAAACCATTCCTGGTTTGTAAAATGTTGAATTTTTAAACATGCATCAAACAAGAAAACAATAGAAGCATTTTTCTAACTATTTCTGCTACCTTTAAAGCCTACTCTTCATGCACATTAAGTGCACATCAAAATCTGTCTTTAGTTATAACTAATGTAAAACATATTTTATAAGAAAATCCATGCAAGCTACAGCTTTTTTCCATTCAAATCAGTGGCCAAATTCCTATGGATCTGGATGGAAAAATACTGGAGCATTTTTATTTGTATGGCTGACCATCTCATCAAAGTAATTCTGGGTGGCTCCTATCTAATAATCAAGTTATTATTTAAAAATAATAATCTTGTGATCATTATTTCCAGATAATATTTTCTTATGCATTATTTCTTTAAGGACGGAGTAAAAATATCTGAATGAATTGTATGATTGCCAAATTAAAATACTTTTAATGTGCTTTCATTTCCCATCAAAGTAATGCAGCTAATTTATGAAATCAAATTTGTGTATCCGTTCTGGTAAAGGGCGCATGCATAAGTTGTTGCTGTGAGTTTACAAAAGCTTTTTGCCACTGGCATCCCTGTTTCTTTGTGTTTGTTCTTTGAATGCTAAATCTGCATGCTTTTTCGTACTGAGCTCCCTCTGGGAATAAAATTCCATCCAAATTAAGTATCAAAAGGCTTCTTGTGTGTTTATAGGCTTGTGAGCATAATACCACAGGGCAATCTTGTGAGCAGTGTTTGCCAGGATTCTACGGAATGCCTTCCAGGGGAACCACAGAGGATTGCCAGCCATGTGCCTGTCCACTGGGAAGTGCTACTAACAAGTAAACCGCTTATTGGAAATGATATATGAAAACTCCAGCAATTTCAGACAGGCGGGGCCACTAAAGAACAAGAGAGTGGAAAAAGGAGAATCAGAATTGGAAGGGGAAAAGTAAAAGAAAAATATTCATTCTTCTGAAGTGATCACTCTTGTTGGCCCAAATGAGCAAAATTTGTTTTTCTCAGTTTAAAAAAAAGTTAAAATGTAGCCCTTTTTGAAAAGTAGTGCTGTGTGCTGCTCAAATAAAAAGAAATCTGCTAGCATTTTGCTATTTATATGAAATAATAGTAATTTAAGCAGAGTCTTGCCAAGTGATTGGTAGCAGTCCAGTAAATTGTTTCAGACATTCTGGAGGGGGATTTATCTTTTATGGGATTTAAAAAATTTTCTCTCCTAAGTACTGAATCTTTCAGATAATATAAAGTTGTTTATGCAGGTAGACATGCATGTAGCTAAAATGAAATTGTGTATATACTGACACAGGTGTAACACAATTTGAAACTGTAATGAGTGTGGCTTGATTTTGAATAGGCACATACAGGATTGCACACTGATTGTATTTTCCTGTGTCCACTAATTACTACATTGTGCAGTCATGAATTGTGCATGTATTTGATGTATTAACTTTATATAATATAGAGCATAATTCTGAAGTTGTTTATTTTTAGTTTCAGTCCTACTTGTCATTTGGATAACAGAGGTGAAGTTGTCTGTGATAAATGTGCTCCAGGTTATGCAGGAGTCAGATGTGAAAGGTATGGAGTAGCAGAAATTGTTATTAGTCAAATATAATTAAACCTAAAAACAGCTTTATTTCTATCCTATTTTAAAAATCATTTTTGAAATGCATTTTAATTGTAACAGCGATAGAGGTTCCATGACAGAAATGCATTTGGAAGATGACAATATTTATCTTTATTGTGGTCATATTAGTTCTTGTAAACTCTTCACTATTCATATTCAAAAAGAGTCAATACTTTTGGGAGAAATCCTGCTATCAAGTACAGGTAGTCCTCGACTTACAACAGTTCATTTAGTGACAGTTTGAAGTTACAACAGCCTGAAAAAGTGACTTATGTCTATTTTTCACACTTATGACCCATGGTCATGTGATTTATATTTGGATGCTTGACAACTGGTTCATATTTATGATCTTTGCAGTATCCCGGGGTCATGTGATTATTTTTTGAACTTCTGACAAGCAAAGCCAGATTTACTTAACAATCATGTTACTAATTTAACGACTGTGGTGAGTCACTTAACAAATGTGGCCAGAAAAGTCATAAAATGTCACTTAACAAATTTCTCACTTAGCAACCTAAATTCTGGACTCAATTGTGGCTGTAAGTTGAGGACTACCTTTAAACGTATTTGGAATTTGTACAATATGGTTTATTCCTTCAAAATCCAATAACCCCAACTATGTGATATGGTAGATCATTTCATTAAATCAAAAGCAAGGGACCAGGAAGACGAATTCTTTGATATACAAAATGTGTTGCAACTTTGATCCCAAATCAATTCCTTTCAAATCTATCTAAACTTTTCAATACATTTGCTAAATAGTCTCAGCATTAACTAGCGTATTTAGCTATCAAAATAAGATGTTTTGCTTTAACATCTATGACATTGGTGTTGTTGCCAGTAAGGTTCCTTGGTTTGAAATGAATGATTGATTTATGCGAGAAAGTCATTTTGTTCATAATAGAAGAATAGTTAGAGGGGTTGCAGAAAAATAAAAGACAACTGCCCTGAACTGGACCAGTTCTTGCTGTAGCTATATCCATAGCTGTTTAAATGCAAACTAAAAAAGAGAAATAAAAAGAAAAAATAGAAAGTGCAGAAAAAAATGTAAAGAAGGAAAACATAAGAATATAGTAAAGAAATATATAAAGAAATGACTTCTTCCTTCATCACATGTATAAACATTTTAGTAACTTATACAACAGATTTCTTCTTTACATATATCTTCCTTTATCCATAAACAAGTCCTTAATAATTTGTTGTTCAGTTCTGATCAATAAAAGTGCATTAAAATCAGATAAAACAACATACCTGTTTTAACCTTGATAAAATAAATCAGCTTTATTCCCTTCCTTTTACTTTCAACAATCTTGATCTTTAGTTCCTTCTAAGGGTGTCCTAGAATTTCATTCTTATTGTTTTTCTTTGTTCCTTCTCCCAAAATTCTTCAAAGCTTTCTTTTGTAAGCCCAATTAAATAGTAAAGTTATCCAGGTCACTCTGTTGCTTTGTTATTTATATATCCCTTTTAATTATTAAGACATCAGCTGGTTTTATTGGTGTCTGCAGTATAGCATCTTTTATATATAATTCTTATAGCCTGTCATTCTTAAATGCATTTTCAATCATTTTTAGTCTTATCTTTTTAACAGTGTCTATCTATAGAGGCAGACACTCTTAAAATTAATTTCTGGCTACATTGTTCAAAACTTTTCCTCAATGTATTAAATATTAAAATATTTTTCTCCAATATATATTAGTAAATAAAAATTAAGTATTCTTCTCCTTTAATCTATAGTTCTTCTGGTTCCCTGTAATGTCCAATCTTCAAAGTCTGATATTTTAAAAAGAAAATTCAAAACAGCAGCATTTTCTTATAATTAATTCAAAGTTTTTATTGAAACCCATTTCCTACAGATGGATATTAGTTCATTTGTAACTTTCTAAAATTTAAATTTTAATCACCTTTTGCTGTTTATTCCAAAATATTTTAGTTCTTGAATTTGTGTTTAAAACCTCTTCACTAAAGATTGAAGGAAACTCATCTAGAGCTATCAAACTGGATTATTGATCCAAAGGTTACTGTACGATACAGCAACTACAATAACCGAAAAGCAGTTAAAAAGCAATTTCTGAAAGTGATTAGAAAAAGAAGCGTTGAAAGCCAGTGTCCCTTTGAAAGTGCCAACCATGATTTGAGCAAAAAGATTGCTATTCCCTCATCACCCTGATCCATCAAAGGCCATTATCAGGAACAACTGTATGGAGCATCTGTGGGTGATCTCAAATCCATTCCAGACATGGAGAGGAATTATGACAAGTTGGTCTATTGTCAGCTCTTTATTCTGCTGCAGTTGTGGACTTTAACAGAGCTGTCTACAGTTTGCCATTTCTTCCCCGTAAGAGCTGTTGTTACTGTATTGATCCATCTTTTGCAGTTTTTATAACTTTATCAAGCAAGGTTATCGTTCTGTAATGATTTTTCTTTTTGCACAATAGTCCAAATTATGAAAATAAATAGGAAATATGATTGTAGTTTTACCATCTAAACAGACTCACTGTTATCGGTAAGATGGGTAAACAAAGCAACAAACAAACTTCTACTCTGATGCAATTGTCCTATCTTACGTGCAGATGTGCAAATGGATATTATGGCAATCCTTTAGTGCCAGGAAAACCATGTATTCCTTGTGACTGCAATGGCAATGTAAACCCATTGGAAGATGGCCACTGTCATTCAGTTACAGGGGAGTGTTTGAAATGCATTGGAAATACTGTGGGACGTCACTGTGAAAGGTGTGCTGATGGCTACTATGGGGATGCAGTGACCAACAAACATTGTTATGGTGAGTTCCTCATGATCAATTAAATATAAAATATTTTTTAGTTGAATACAACCATGTTGTCTAGATTGGTCACCTGATACTAAACACTTTCACTGGGGGCATCATATCTTGTTTGAACTGATATTCTGCATGACCTTTTCATAGACTTTGCCAAAGCATTTTGTTGATCTTAAGGAAATTGTTAGTCTTAAGATTAGAGTGAAGAATATGTATTTCTAATTTAAAAATGTGTGATGATTTTCAGTGCAGTATTTATTTTCAGTATCTTATCAACAATGACCAATCAACAGTGTATCTCCTTTTTCTGCATTTGAGCTCTCCCCACTCCAAGATTGTGAGACTATCATAAACACAATTTACCCATTAATAAAATCAGGGAACTCTCCTTCGAGTAGAAATACAGTTGGAGTTCCTTGGATTGTAACATTAATATCTTTTTCCAAAGTTATAAATTTAAAATAATAATGCCCAGACTATAGAAAAGTTAAAAAAAAAAAATTCTACAATTTATTTGGAAAAAGAGTATATAAAAGTTACTACTATGTATTTTGTCACAACAACAACAACAACAACAATAATAATAATCTTTTCTCTTTGTTCGTTTTATATTTAAGCTTGTGAATGTGACATAAATGGCTCGTTTTCCAACATCTGTCATCCTGAAACTGGCCTCTGCCAATGCAAAGCCAATGTAGTCGGAAAGAGATGTGATAAATGCTTGGTAAAAAAAAAAGCAATTGCATTACTAACACATTATGTTTTTACTAATTATTTGTCCACAGTGTCTAACAATGTACATACATACATACATACATACATACATACATACATACATACATACATACATACATACATACTGTACACACACACAAACACTTACATTTCAGTATAATGGTGAAATGATCTTGATGTAATTCATAGTGACTTAAAGGCACAACAAAACTAAGATGATACACAAAAAAGGAATTTTATTCTTTTTTGCTTAAAGTCATACTGCCCATTGAGAGATCATAACAAACTGGCCTAATTTTAGTTCCAGAGATCTTGGGGAATAGAGCCTTCTCATCACCCTACATAATTTACATCTGCCTTTTTTTTAAAATTCCAAATACAGCTGGCATCTGCAAGGCAGGAATGCTGGGAAGTGACAAAAACATATTTCCCAGACTCCAAGGAATTCTGACATCAGTTTTATTAATCAAATTGATTGGGGGAAAAGAGCATTTAAAATGATAGCTATACCTTCCCTGCAAATGCAACAAAGCTGTTGGATAGAGATAAAGCTTCAGATAATTGAAGTATTGCTTTATCATTCAACTTTAGGTTTTTTTATAGTAATTTAAAATTAGGAAATTAAAAAGAACAAAATAGAAACAGATGTCCTGCTCACCTCCAGAAAGGCATACTTGAATTGATGTAATCAAAATCTTTATTATCATAGTGTTCTATGCTCTTATTACATTTTAGAATTGACCCATGTGTTAAAAATTTAAAGGCTAAAATTATACAGTCAGAGGATCTGGAATTAATTAGGAATGAAACAAGCTTTTTATCTCACCAATCTTAAATATACCTTTGAAAGTGGTTTCATGTTTTCAACACTTGCAAATTCTAGCTATCAAAATATTAAAAACCTAACATGTTTAGGAGCTGTTTATATGTTAGTAAAAGATTGTACATTCCCTCTAAATGTTAAATTTATGACACTAGCATTTAATTGGTTTTGTCTAATCAACCTGATCTTAATGTATCTCTACATTTTAACAGATATTAGTAAATAGTTGAATGTTAAAATGTTTCATTGTTCTTTTTTTATTAGAAGAATCCCAGGGCATTACTTTTAGAAGTACCCAAATGTTTTTTTTTACATTTTTCTGTGCTGTAAAAAGTACCCAAAAATAACACTCCTTTCTAATGCGCTTCCAAAGAGAACAGGAAGAGTCTATAGCAAATGTGGTTTTATAAGAGTATAGTAGAAGGAGAAGGAGGATTTAAAAAGTACTCAAATTCTTTTTTCTTTTCTTTCTTACAGCTTGGTTATTATGGTCTCAGTACTAGAGCTAGTTGCTTTCCCTGCCATTGCAGTAAAATTGGCTCAGCTGCAGAAGATTGTAATGAAGGAGGACAGTGTCGCTGTGGACTAGGAGTGGCTGGAGACAAGTGTGATCATTGTGCTCCAGGGTTTTATGCATTTCAGGAAGGTGGTTGCAAACGTAAGTTTTAGCTCATAAACAGATCTTGCAATAACTAAAATTGTTTTAAAAGTAAAAACAGTCCATTGCCCAGGAGCTGCAAACTGGATATCAAAGTGATATAAGATATTCATGTTGTCACTTTAACACAGAGAATTGTGCTAACTAACCTGTTTTTAGATCCTGCGATAGCTACAATATACTTATTTTATATTTATTTATTTATTTATTAGATTTTTATCCTGCCCTTATTACTTTTGAAGTAACTCAAAGCAGTGAACATACTTCACATTCTTCCCTCCTCCTAGTTTCCCCATGATAATGATTTTGTGAGGTGGTTTGAGCTAAGAGAGAATGAGTGTCCCCAAGCCACCCAGCTGGTTTTCGTGGCTAAGGCAAGGCTAGAACTCATGGTCTCCTGATTTCTAGGACAACAGCAGCAAAGTACACCAAACTGAGTTTCTCTCTCTCTCTCTGTCTCTCTATTTTTCATATTATGAAACCAGTCCATTTTAATGGAGAATATAGATGGAAAAGATTACATGATAAAAAAGGGAAAATACATCACATTTATTTGCAAAAACATTTATTTGACAATTTATTTGCAAAAATGTTTACATTTACAATACTGGATGGGAGAAATTTCTTTTAATAAAAATAGGAAAATGTTATGATTTCACAAGACATTGATTTTCAGAATTCTTAAATCCTAGATTTAAAAAATGAACTAATAATTCTTCCAGTTTACTTGTTTCTGTCCTGCCCTAATTGCAGCTTGCGATTGTGCTCATACTCACAATACATGTGAGAAAGATTCGGGACAATGCATTTGTGCTCCTCATACAACTGGAGAAAAATGTGAACTTTGTGAAGAAAATTTCTGGGGTCATGATACGGAAAAGGGATGCAAGGTAATGTGCTTGTTGTAATGTGTTAAAAAAGGAAATTAAGAATGTTTGAAAAGTTGAATGAAATTTAATGAATTATTTTATATAAAAATATACATATTAAGTTTATGTGTTATTTCAGATAAGCTTCCTCTTTTTTCAAATGCATCTAAATGGATAGTTAGAGGAGAGAAAGAGAGCGAGACAGAGAAAGAGAGAGAGAGAGAGAGAGATGAATGACCAGGTTAAGCCAAGATAAAATCTATCATACAATCCAACTTTTAGACAATGCAAATGTAAATATCTCAGTTACTGAAGTTCTAAATTATTCTCTAATATACTAATTGAACTGTAAGAAATCTTGCTATTACAATCTTTTGCACTCTTACCTATAAAAAAAGATTGTATAGAAATTTTTTATTCCTCGTTCATTTTTTCACATTGTATAATATATTACATTTTTATAATACATTACAGCTTATTTAAAACTAGCATTGAAAATATTGTATAAGACAGCAATTTATATAGAAATGTTAAACCATAATACAATCACAATCATTTATTACATAATGTATAGCAACAACAGTGCTTTGATATTTCCTGAAACTTTCTGAACTTGCCCAATTCCATCCTACATTCACAATTTTAAAATCCAGGATTTTTTCTAAATGGAGCACCTCAAGAAACTCTATTTCCCCTCTTCCTATTTCAGTTGACTGATTTCATTACAGTCAACTGTGATGCACCCTAAAATCACCACTACAAAGGTATATTTGTAAATTAATTTGAGCCAACTTTTTAAGTGAGTTCTAATAATAATTTTTAGAGAAGTAGACCAGTTTTTCTTTCTTTTATATTCTATTCTATTATAGCAAAACAAACAGTCTTGTAAAAGAAAACAATACAGGTGACTTTTTAATGACTGCAAAAAGTAATTTATAAACATGGCTTTTTCAAATTACAGGATTCTATCTTTTTTTTCCAGGCTTGTAATTGTAGTCATTTAGGTTCCCTCAGTCTCCAATGTGGCCAGCTGACTTCTCAATGCCATTGTAAGCAAGGATACGGAGGGGACAAGTGTTCCCTGTGTGCTTTGGGTTACAGGGACTATCCTGATTGTATTCCTTGTGACTGTGATGTACGTGGGAGTAAAGCAGAGATGTGCAATCAAGGAATCTGCAGCTGTGAAGAGGAAACTGGTGTGTGCGTTTGCAAGGTATAGTATAGCATAATAAAATAAAGTATTGGCCTATTAGGATTTTCATAATAGCAATAGCACTTAGACTTCACAGTGCTTTTACAGCCCTCTCTAAGCAGTTTACAGAGTCAGCATATTGCTCCCAACAATCTGGGTCCTCATTTTACCGATCTCGGAAAGATAGAAGGCTGAGTCAACCTTGAGCCTGGTGAGAATTGAACTGCAGCCGAACAGTAGGCAGCCGGCAGTCAGCAGACATAGCTTGCAGCCACTGCACCACCATAGCTCTTAATGTTTTTAATCATGGTTGTATGCTATATGAAAGAGAGAAAGATAAAGTCATATTACATTTCTGGTGAAAGAGAAGAGGAAAACCAATGGAGCCTTTGTCAGCTTCACCTTAAGCAAGGGAGCTATTTCTCTTAAGAGACCTGTTGAAGCTAAGTAATTAAGGGAATATAAAATTGAAGAAATGGATGTTCTAAATCTCTTTCAAGCCTCAGCATTACAAGATAAAAAGTTTTTCCCCCAGTTTAGATACACCTGAACTGAGCCATAAATATATTTACTATGATTACAGAAGTTTGGCATTTTCTTTAAAGTGGGGCAGAGTCTTAATGGGAAAGTGAGTTGGTTAGAACTAATACATAGGGAATAATTGCAAGCTCCTATAAGTATCTTAAAGGATTATACATACTATATGCCTATTGTCCACATACTATTAAGGCTACAAAAAATACTAAAAAATCATTATTCCATGATGCTGATCACGATCTCATTTCAGGAAAATGTGTTTGGATTGCACTGCAGTGAATGCAAAAGCGGGACCTTTGGTCTACATGCTATTAATCCTTTGGGATGCATCCCTTGCTTCTGTTCTGGGATGACAGAATTCTGTACAGAAGTAGAAGGTTATGTGCGAGTTCCGGTTAGTAAAACATACTAGTTTTCTTTTCTTGCTATTCTAATTTCTTCCTCACGTGATCACACCTGTTCTTGTAAACCATTTGGATTGCAGCTAGGGTGGGAAGACACCAGGATGTTTGGAAGAGTCTTAATGTTTCCTAGTATTTGTGTTTAGAATTTTGCTGCTATCAAGAATGAAATTATTTTATTCTATTTTATTGATTTAGACATATCCAACTCCAAATTAGTTTACTTTGCTACTTTAAATTTCTTAAAATTTGTTGCACGCTGTCCTGGTTGATTGAAAGTTTGATACAAATCTTAAGTAACTCAGTTGCACTTATTTATATGCATTCCACTTGCAGGCAAATTTATATTGTTTTGAATTGTATTTATTGTAGGATTCTCTATGCATTCTTCAAACCCAATCATTGTTTTTTGTCTAAGGCTCTAAGGAATGCAGTTTATCTAAGTTTTGATTCTTTTTGCTTTCTTTTCCTTCATCCTTACCTTCAGCTGGTTTATATATGTAGAAACAGAAGGAGAAAAATATAAAAGATGAAAGAAAATTGTGCATTCAATAGAAACAGCCTTATACTAATTCAAAATGTAAGGTGCTTTAATAAAATTGCTTCCAGATTTCAAAGGATGACTGATGTGTTAGTTATTTTCAGGAAGCATGTGAAACCTTTCTTAGTCTGAGACTATATGTAGTTCATTTTATGAAAAGGGATAACCTGTTGGCTTGCTATTGCAGGTAACACTGACTCCAGAACAGGAGCTATTACACATAGTTTCTCTCAGTAACTTTACTGGAACAAGTGAAGGTGTATTTTCCCAATTTCCGGACATAGTGATGGATGCGGCAACAGTCCGCCAACACTTGAATGCAGAACCCTTTTACTGGAAATTACCAGATCAGTTCCAGGGAAACCAGGTAAATATTTATTTTTCTGTCCTTTCTGTGGATAAATCTGCAACTGAATATCTAGAACTTCTGAAGAGAATTCACTGTGTATTTCTGAATACTTACATTCATTCATATATGTTCACTGTACGTTCACAGCAAAACTATTAAAATTTTATATATCTTTGTTTTTTGAGACGACATAATATATGTAAGGCTAGTTGCAGAATTTTGAAAGCTACTAGACTCAGTAGAATCTAAAATCTAATGTTCAGAGATTGTGGTATATTCCTGGGGTTGTAGCTAGTACTGTCATTGAAGGCCTAAAAAAATGCCCCAATTTTCTGACTCTGGATTGATGCTGATCTAGCTGCCTGACTGGTAATTGCCTAGTATAATTGCTACTTGGATTTTAAAGCACTGTATTTTTCTAAAAGAACGTGAGTGTCAATGTGTTTGGGAGAGACAAGGTTTTCCATACTGTGAGCTGTACTTTCCCTAGGGAGGTGCAGACAGAGTCCAGAGGAATGAAGAATCTTTTAGTTATACATTGGTACAATAATCTACATTTCATAATGTTCCATTGTATTGTTTTATTGTTTATTGTGTTCATTCTTATATTTGTATTTTTAGGGAAGGCATGTATATTAAGATTACACTAAAGGGAGGTATGATGGCAAAAAGTTTAGGGTCTTCTATTTGCTAAGAATATGGCAAGAAAAAATTGCTGATGAAAGCAAGCAAATACTGAAAGCAGGTGACTAAAACTAAGAGGTAGAGAAAGAATGAAATGATCCCCCAGGAACTCCAGAAGTAAGGATGTCAACTAGTATTGCAGACTATTGAATTACATATCTGATTGTAAAAAACGGTTAAAATAAGATTTTAGCTGTTTTCATCAAATTACAGTATATTACAACATAGTTCTTCACCTTGTTCCTTTCCCCCCATATTCTCAGGTGGAGAAGCTTTTACTTTTCTAGAAGGACATGCAATTGTTAACTTTAGATTGTTTTAAACATACCTGTTTGAAATCTTAGATTCTTGAACTGGCTTTTTAAAACTGAATATAGGTTAAGTTGATTATAGTTCTTGATTTAGATGGCACAAGAAATTATGCTTAATAGAAAGCAAAAAAACAAAACCCAATTATATTGACTATAATGTCAATGCTTGATTTGTAAATGAAGTCAATATATGAAAAGTAATAGGAAAAAAGAGATGATTCTGAAAATCAGATTTTGGAGCAGACCAGGAGGAAAAAGATGATCTGCTATCAATCTAGATTTTACTGAAAATACTTCAAAAATGTCTCAAATTAACAACACAATTATTTATCAAAACAGCTCATGGCATATGGTGGGAAATTGAAATATTCAGTAGCTTTTTATGCTCTGGATGGTCTTGGAACTGCAAATCTTGAACCACAAGTTCTAATTAAGGGAGGTCGCCCTAGGAAACAAGTCATCTACGTGGATGTTCCTGCTCCAGAAAATGGATTAAGGCAAAATGAAGAGATACTAATGATGGAGGTGAGACTAAAATGTTGGTTATATATATAGAAATGTATCTAGAGTCACAGTTCAATGGAAATGTTGTTTGCTCTTTACTTTTTTGTGTGAAAATCAAAAAATCACCAGCCATTTCTCTTCTCATCTTTGACAGCATAAGTTGTTATGACATCACCATGTGGCATATTAAAATGTCTTACGTCCAAGAAAAATGTCCTTATTCTCTTTCAAATATTGATTGGAAACCTATAGAAACTGTGAATGAAACCTACTTTGAGGAGTTAGTGTTCTATGCAAGATTGTAAACTATAATCATTTTAGAATTGTTTTTAATAATAAATGGGAATTAGAAGTTATATATACATACGTACTGTACATACCTACATAATACATACATACATACACTGTCCCAGAATCAAAAGTGGAATACAAATATCAGAGTTGGTTTGGAAATTTATGTACAAACACTGCTGAAAGAGATGTTCCTGAGCAACGTAGGAATAAAAAGTATATTGTTCTCAATGTGTAAACTATGATTTGAAGAGGCAAAAATATGATCACACTCATTGTATAATCAATAGTACTACTTTGGGTTTGAATCTATCAAATAATATTCTTCTGCTGAGTACTATCCACCACCCTGGGAGGTATCTACTATGCTTTGATCAGAAGATATTTTCTTGCATCAGCCTTTTTCCTTAGAGCCTTGCCAGGTTGCATCTGTGTCTGAAAATAACTTTCAACATCTTTCAAGTTTAGCATAGCAATTTAGAATATGCTTAATTTACTATATGTTTGTTTCTCCAGGTTATTAATTTTACTCCACTGGGCTCATAAAGCCAGTGAAGACTTAATTAGGGAAGTGTCATGACTAATTCTTATGATCAGCTTTATTAAATGCAGAAGCACTTTACATTTTATGTACAATTAATTTTGCAGCTAAGGTGTTGAGGGCAATATTGATAATACTCATTCAGTGACCATTTACAATTACCAGAGCGATTAAAAAAAAGGAAATTTATATTTATGACCTTTGTAGATTTGTAAAGCAAAGGAAAGCTGAAATAAAATCATAAAGACAATCGCAGTGCTGACAAAGTTGCCAGTCCCAATTGTGATCACTAAATGAGGAATACTGATACACACAAAAATAAAAGCAATTTCATTAAACTAGTACATGTTATTAACAGTTTGTAATTAATTTATGTTTATATTTTTTTGTCTTTACCAGAATACCTGGAAATACTTCAATGCTGTTTCAGATGAATCTGTTTCACATTCTGACTTCATGTCAGTTCTGAGCCATATTGAATATATTCTTATCAAGGCTTCATATGGTCAAGGATTGCAACAAAGCAGGTAAAGTGCTAAAACTTTGGTTTTTATTTATTTTATTTTATGTATTTTATCTTATTATCAAATTCATATAGTCATCCATGTCACAAAACAAGCGACTAGGTGGCGTATAACGACGTTAATAAACAAGAGTTCACAAATAAGTATTATTATTATTAAAAACATCAAAAACTATAAAATGCAGCTTAAAATATAACGGATAATAATAATGGAGCCACCTTATTAGTTCACCACATATTATTGTTCAGTATACATCGATATAAATATGGTATAAAGTTATAATGTGCTGTTTTTGACGGTTATGCTTCTAAAAATGTTTCTGAAAATCAGCACATTTTTTTCATAAGAAACTCTGAATGCAGCATGATGAAATGCATTTTATAGTGCAGATTTGGATAGTCCCATGCAGAGGTGGGTTTCTGACCAGTTCTGGAGAACCAGTAGCGAATATTTGAGTAGTTCAGGGAACTGGCAAATACCACCTCTGGCTGGCCCCAGAGTGGGGAGGGAATGGGGATTTTGCAGTATCCTTCCCCTGCCACTTCCACCAAGCCACAGCCACAAAACCACGCCCATGGAACCGGTAGTAAAAAAATTTGAAACCCACCACTGGTCCCATGTGAATCAATACACAGTTTAGCAATTCTTTGTAGCTTATATGAAAAATTATTAGTGCATAGTCAGAGAAACTTTAATGGGCAACCTAAGGACTATCATATTCATTAAAGTTATTATCACAGGGTTTGCTATGCAGACCAGCCTTGCTCTTCTGGTTCGGGATGAAAACCTCCAGAAATGTCTAACCAGGAGGGACATTTCTTTAAACCTTTATTAATTTTTATTACCTGCTAGTGTTTCAGGATTCCAAATCTTGTGTTTTGAAATTTATTTCTACCTTTCAGTTTTGTAACCTATAACTCCGACTAAAATATTTGCAGAAGCCATTCCAATTGGTAGGAAATAATAAGAAATTTTTATCTCTTGTCTGATAAATGAAGATTGTCTCATTTTTACTTTGTTTTTATGGAACACCTTTTAGAATCTCAAATATCTCCATGGAAATTGCAGTGAAAGCTGATCACATGCCCTTGGCCAAGGGACCAGCTCATCATATTGAAAAATGCCTGTGTCCTGGAGGTTATGCTGGACTCTCCTGTCAGGTATGATATGTCCTAGTTAAAAAATATTTTAGAGTAACATCTTGTCATACATTAAATGCCTTATTTTAAAAAATAAGTCTGCCATGTTAATAAAAGCTCTTTTCTATATAGGACTGTGCACCAGGATACTATAGGGAGAGGCATGGAAATGCACACCTAAAAGTGTTGCCCTCGGTAGTTTCACTATGTATGCCCTGCCAGTGCAGCAATCACAGCAGTGCTTGTGATCCAGAAACAGGGAAGTGTTTGGTATGTAAATTCTTTTTGTATCAATATTTGGGAACTGCCCAATTTGCTTTAAGGTGGGCAGTTATATAAATGTTTAAAATAAAAGAAATAATTCAAGATTTTAAAAAAAACTCTGAAAAAAAGATGATAAAAATTAGAAATGCAAACCCTCCAAGAACAACTTTTATATTCAAACAGTAAAAACAGTATATATCTAATGAGATAAATGCTGCAAACTTTGCAATATTATCGTGGACTACAGAAAGAAACCAGTACAAGAAAGGGGATTAAAACAATAAATTAAACTGAGGCACACAATGGTTCACGATGCTCTGAATTCAAAATAACTATTTCTATGGAGTGTGCTGCAGTAGTTTAGGTTATCATAGTGGCCTTAACCACATAAATTTTACAATTTTAATTGAAACATTATCAAAAATGAATCACTGATGGAGATGACTCAGATGGCTTGAAGGAATTAGGGCAATCATCAAGGAATGTTAAAATAAGAAATAGAACTAATTACTTTCACTCCAAGGATTACCCCTATTGAAATGGCAAAAACTTTATACAGTTTATAAATACCAGTCTTTTTATAATTAAAAGGAATAGATTCATTATCTGTCATTTCTATCTCTTGACATTTTAGGTAATTAGTAAGAGCATTGTATTTATGAAGTGGAAAGCTTTTTTTATTATTTTAATTTTAAAATTCATGAATTATTGCTTCCTAGGACTGCAGAGATAATACAGTTGGTGATCATTGCAATATTTGTGCCCCTGGTTATTATGGCAAAATTAAAGGATCCATCAATGATTGTTCACTATGTGCATGTCCAAGAATGATCCCTGAAAGGTAGCTAAGTATTAACCTGGCTGTCTTGATAATTATTATACTTAATATAGAATTATGTTAGAACCATGGAAATAATAGATATAAGTATATTGTATCATATCAAGGTTCTATTTTTTTTTCTACGGACTATACTGTATGAATAAGAGAAAAACGGTTAGGATCATGTATCATGTATATTTAAAAAGGTGCTGATACAACCAGTATATCATTGCAAAATTGAAATTGTGATGTAAAATGAAACAAAATGTACAATAAAAATATTTGTACTTAATATAATATTATATCAATAATAGCTGGTGTTGCCAGCTATATTTCTAGGTGATTCTACCTTCTTATTAAAATCCTTGACTAAAATGTGATTTGTAATTCAGCTTAGTCAGATGATTCAATAGACATTATCATAGTCTACTGGTTGATCTTGTGGTTACATTATATCAGCCTTTCATAATGACTAAACATAACAGTTCAACACTTTTAGAAAAGTTTTTCTGACTTTTCTGAATCCATAGGTATAATGTTGAATACTTATTAGAATTGAATTGTACTAGAACTGTAGTGTTTTTTTAGGCATCAAAAGAAACATGACATAATGTTCCTACATACCTAATTATGGCTATACAAGATGTTGGGGAGAATCAGGTTCAAGTTCACCCACAATTGTTGGAGCTCATTGGATTATTTTGGGTCAACCATTCCCTGCAGTAATGGGTGGTAAATCCCATTGCTACTGGTTCGCGTGCAGAAGTGTCCAGAGCAGGTGGGCGGAGCTTCCTACTGCTGCCGCTACCGGTTCATGGATCTAGGCCGAACCAGTAGCAACCCACCGCTGATTCACTGACAGCCCAATTTATTTCACAGGGTTGTGATTGGAAAAAAATGGGAAGAGCGAAGGCTGTCTATTTCCTTAAGTCCTTGAATGAAAAAATACAGATCTAATAAATAAAATTATATACCAGCTGGGATAAATATGTTTTCCCTAAACCTAATGGTTTTTTTTGTGTTCTTCTAGCTTTAGTCCAACATGTGTTGCAAAAGGTATAAAGGATTTCCATTGCAATGCTTGTGTCACTGGATATGAAGGGCAGTATTGTGAAAGGTAAGGTATTCAGTTCATTACAACTTTTGCAACAAATGTGCCGACATTAATAAGAGTTGACATAGCTTAATTTTAGTTGATTCAGACAGCATTAGGCAAAAGGGATGCAAAAACCCATGTCTTACCTTATTAGAAATATAATACGGTAGATAAAAAAATGCTGTTATATTGTTTCATTATAGAATTAAAATATTCATATAAACACCTAGTGCCTATTAAACCTGATTTATTGGCTATTCTATGTGTTGTAATGTGCCATCATTCAGTCCAAAAGTATGCCTTTTCTTTTTTATATGTTACACTGGTCCAATCCTAGTATGAAATTCTCTCAATAGGACTGTGATGCTATTGAAATATTGAAGTATTACCACCTGTGATTTCTCAGAATTCATTTGGAGGGTCTATAGAATATAGAATGCCCTTCAACATGGGAAATAGGTTGTATGTTTAAGTCTCAGACTACTGTGAGATTTGTAGCTGCTGGAATAAAAGACTAGAAATCCTGAAAGAATACAGACAATATTGTGGTTTTATGATAAGGCATCTTTTTTTTTTTACAAGGCTAGACATTCCAAAAAGGCTAACTTGTCTTGATTCTTTCTAGATGTTCTCCAGGTTACTATGGAGATCCTAGAGTACCAGGTGGCAAATGTCAGCAATGTCAGTGCAATCCAAATGGTTCTCTCCATCACCACTGTGATCATACTTCTGGGCAGTGTGTTTGTAAGCAAGGTGTAACAGGACAGTTGTGTGATCAGTGCGATTCAAGGCACATTCTTGTGGAGAATGAATGTGTTTGTAAGTGCTTTGTTTTTCTTTTTGCCTTTTGCTTTTTAAATTGAAGTGTGCTTAGAACAGGAACTGATAAACACAGTTTAATATTATTCAATCTGCAAGATACTGCAGCATGAAACATTTGTTCAGAAAATAACATTCTTAAAAAATGCTGTCTATATTTTGGATAGGGCCTACTAAATAGATGAAGCTGTTGAATATCAGTGTATGTATTCCTGTAGAGAGAAGAAAGGAAATAGCTACAGAAATAAATGCACATATAGAGAAGAATAAAATGGTATACATTTAAAAATATCCACTCAATATATTTATTTGGATTTTGAAAAATGTTCTCCACATAACAACATTTGGGGGATAAGAACTCTGTTTTCTGATCAATAAAGAAATATTGAAGAATTAAAAGCAGAGTGGAAAAATTAATGTAAATTTGATCAGTGAACTATGGTTTTCAACATATGCATAATTACCTAGAGTTATTATTCAGTATAATTAGAAGAAAAGTAGCAATGAAGAACTCCAAAAATATTTCCAAAACTAAAGGAATGAGTGTGTAAATGGTAAATGTTATATAATGTACATGAATTAAAGTACTGACAATTGGAAAAATTGTAACCATGTATATGATGATAATCTAACCAGGGTGGATTTAAATCACTAGTAAAAAGGCTTGATATAAATCAACTCGATTTAAATCATAATTTTTAAAGAGCTACCGTCATCTCTATCCCGCAGCATTTTATTAAAATAAATTTGATAAAAATCAGCCCAAACATGACACTCTAAAGAGATATCACAAAGGTTGTCATTGTTTTGTTAGTTTAAGGATACAAATATGAGGGCTCTCCTTTTTTCTTTCTTTCACTTTTTAGTTCATGAGTATACAAATCTTAATGTAAGCATTAATACAGATGTATGTATTAAGCTGAAAATAATATCTAGACATTCTTTCTTCAGCTTGTGATGATGACTGTACAGGGCGGTTGTTGAATGATCTGGATAATTTTGGTAAAGCTATGCTTTTGGTAAACTTCACTGGTGCTATCTTGGTACCTTATGGAGCACTTTCAGACTTGGAAAATGCCACAAAACATTTAAAGGTGCGTAAGCTGTTGCTTATCTTTTACATTGCAGTTTATATTATTGTGTAAGTAGCTGAAGATTAATATATTGATTGCCTCTGGCTTATTCTAAGTATGGTTTGATTGGTTCTTATGCCTTCTCTGATAAAACACCTATTTCTAATTAGACATAATTCTATGGAATCAACTCTTCTGAAATTGCCACCCACTAAGCCATGATTGGGACCTGGGCTGATCTGTTAGGTGTTATGATTAAGGAACAGCTTTCTGTCTTACTGTAAATCCTATATAAAGTGTATCAAAATAAATCTATATGTTATTCCCGGAAAGAGACCTATCATTTCACACATTAAATTCATAATGTTCAGTGATGATAATAATAATAATAATAATTAGTAACAATGTTCTATTTAGTTATTGTTATTTATATAATTACTTATACAATTGTTTTTATAAAATATCTTCAAATATTTTATAATAAAACTAGGAGGGGACAGTTTTGTAGTTAGATGTGCAGCTATGCAATAGCAATATCATTTAGATTTATATACCACTCCATAGTTGTATATATAGTCATACAGCACTCTCTGAGTGGTTTACAGATGTCCGCATATTGCCTCTAACATTCTGGTCCTCCTTTTACCGATCATGGAAGAATGGAAGGCTGAATCAATCTTGAGCTGGTCAGCATCAAACGTCTGGCAGTGGGCAGAGTTAGCCTGCAATACTGCATTCTAACCACTGTGGCACCACAAATGCTTCCATTCACATGTTACACACTGTATATGCATATTAGGTATGCTCCTAGTGTCCTTTTCTTCATCACTGATTTGTAAGAAATATTGATTTGTTTTAAGGTACCTGAGAGGTGCTATGAGGGTGTTTATGCGAGTTCTGAATCACATTATGCCCTTCAAATCTGGATTACTGTACAACACTGGTAAACTTAGATTGAAATGTTATTACAGATTCAGATTTTCAAATATTCATCAATTGAATCAGTTAATATTTTTAGACTGTCTCATTAACATCTTGACTGAATTAAAATCTCACATGTTGATCAGTTTGTTTTTCAGTTACTATTATAATATAGTTTTTATTTCATTTTCTAATATATACCAACAAATTGCTTCGTTATTATAAAGACATTTTAAAGTTAAAGCACCTAAGTGGGAATAATTGCATACTAAAAGGTCTAAATTTAAACCCTTGTCTCCAATCCTGAAGCAGTGTGCATGCATTTTATTTCCAGGAATCTTTGGAAGCTGAAGAAAGTCCAAACTCTTTAACGAAAATTATGAATGGCAATCTTGATACAATATCAAATGTTTCAAATCGGTACTACAAAGAGGTAGGGATTTTGTGTCTTTATTTCAAGTTTAAGATTACCTATTTGAAAAATAGCTAAATTAAAAATGGGTAAAAGTAGACCTGCAAGTAGAAGATTTACCACAACGTTGAATTGAACCGGGTAATTATAAAATTTTAGCTCTATATTTACTGGGTGAAAATATATTACATACTTAATAAAGAAGCAGATATTTTCCATATTTACTGTAAAGATTATCTGAATAGAATAGAATAGAATAGAATAGAATAGAATAGAATAGAATAGAATAGAATAGAATAGAATAGAATAGAA
>JANHFT010005023.1:318658-340669 GCA_032467955.1 Pseudoxenodon macrops
TTTGAGCACATGCACTAAAATAAGCCATCCCCTGAAAATAAGCCCTCCCCAAAACACAGCAGCAGCCATGAGGTGACAACGCTCGCTGCCTCCTTCACCTCAAAAATAATAAGACCTCCCCGAAAATAAGGCCAAGCACTTATTTCATGGGTCAAGAGAAAATAAGACCCTGTCTTATTTTCAGAGAAACACGGTAGGTTATCTGAGGGACCGTCTCTTGATGATCACATCTATCCAACCCATCAGAGCAGGGAGGCAGGGAATGTTGTGGATCCCCTCCCCTAGGGAGATACACCTGGTGGGACCCAGAAAAAGGGCCTTCTGAGTGGTGGCTCATTGTCTCTGGAACATCATTCCCCTAGAGATTAGAATGGCCCCCACTCCAGCACTCTTCCAGAAGGCACCGAAGACCTGGTTCTGCTAGCGGGCTGGGGAAATCCCCTGGGGAAGCCTGAGTGGGATGGAGCCTATTAAACAGCTCATGTGAGGTGCTGTTGCCAGGGCGGGAGGCGGAGGGTGATTTTATTAATTAATTTATTATATACTTTTTATTAGTTTTGTTTTTATACGAGGTTTTATTTTCTGCAACACGACTTGAGTTATCATGTGCGTATAGGCGGCAATATAAATTCCCTAAATAAATAAAATAAAATCCTCCCCGACCTACAACCTTGTACAACCTCCCTGACCCTTGCCAGATTTTCCTGACCCTTGTTGTATTGTGTCCTGTACTTTGGTTGTGGGAAACTGGCAGGAAGTTTCTTTGCCGAATGACAATGGGATTTGGATAACAACAGCAACGTGGGACTCCAAGGATTGCAGTTAATAAGCAATGTGTTTGTATTTTATCCCCATATTGCTTAGCGAATTCCAGTTCCAATTGCTGTCATAAGTTGAGGCCTACCTGTACGGTTTTGTGTCAAATCCATTCTCCAAAAAATAAAATAATAAAATAAAATAAAATTTTGTGGCAGACAGAGGAAGAAAGAAATACGTCCTCCTCCTCTCCCCCCTTTCCACATTTTAACATGCCTAGCAATAATGGAACTTGTTTTTCCCCCCTATTCCTTGTAGCCCTTTTTCTCCATCATGCTAGTGAATGGTCACTTGGCTGTGCAAGTCCTTGCTGGAGACCGAGCAAATGCAAAAAGGGTCATGGTCAAATCTACTAATGGAACTTACAGTGATGGAAAAGAACATTCTGTTATCCTCACCCGGAATAAGAGGTACAAGCTGAAGTACTAATTTAATTATCACTTACGCTACCTACTATATTGTCTAAGGAACTAGCATTATTTCAGAAAAATAATCAGTTACATTTTCCTATTGTTCAGGGTAGTTCGGTTTCCTGTGTTAATTATATTTTGTGTCCAGCTACTGATTAAAATGTGTGTGATTATTCCCTTTATAATTTGTAGATGCTTTGACTTCCAAAGGGAATGTTACCAAATATTTGTAAAACATAGAAATACATAATTAACTTTAAGATGTCTCCACTAAGAAGCCTTCAGGTCTTATGTATTTTTTAAAAAAAAGCCTACAAGAGAAATTAATTAGAAAGTCATTAGAAAGTCTGATGTCTCACAGTAGCAAGCCTACAACACATGTTGAACAGGAAGAACCAAATTTATGCTCTAGTTATTCAGGGTGGATTATAAAATTTACTTGATTTCTCTTCCTTGAAATTATTCTCTTGAAAAAACTGTTACTGGCTTTTATTTATCTCTGTTTTCTCCCCGCTTCTTTTGCTGCCCAGAATAATAAGTGTACAAGTGGATGAAAGTAAACCTGAAGAAATTAGACTTGGACTCATGGCAGAAAGCAGACCAATTAATATATCAAAGCTCTTCCTTGGTGGAATTCCTGCTGGAGAAAGCATTTCAGAATTAATGATGATGGATTCTTTTTATGGTTGTATAGCTAACGTGATATTTAACACAGAGTAAGTTAACATTAGTTTCCATGCATGGGAAATTTCTTATTTAACCTTATACTGTAGTATATATATATCTATGGAGATTCTCAGTCATCCTGGTTGTCCCAAAGGTGCTTTTTCCAAAAGCAATTGGATTTTCTTGTGTTTTTTTTCTATGAAAACCCTTCGCTTCTCATCCAAGAAGCTTCTTTAGTTCTAAAGAATATATAATTTATATGTTATTTAATTAACTGATGGACAAAAAGTAACATTAAAAAAAGTCCTTTACTTCGGTTTTATTATGCTACCTCCATGGTAGAGAAGGATTCCTTTATTGGAGAGCATCATCTAGTGTTTTTTCCGTGGTATGATAGTTCTACATTTTTAAAATCAAAATATCTTCTCTGCCAACTGTCAGATAAGCTTAAACTAAAGCCACTTAAGAGGCATGGAAGAATCCAGAAACTCTGATGCAGTGTTTTATGTAGAAAAGCCAAGAACCCATTATTAAAGAATTCCAAATATTGCTGAGTATCAAGTGCCAGTCTATTTATAGTGAAACAGTGTTTGAATTCTTGTTTCCCTTTTTCCTGTCTAAAATGCAATTGTCTGGCTGGCCCCTTCTTTTAGGCAGAAGGTCTGATTTCCATGTCTTTTGCTTTATTAATGGACAGATTTGGTTTTAAATTGTTCTCCTTTGTCCATATATAGAACTGAAATATATCTGACTTTATTAGTTGTTCAGTGGGATTGGAAAGAATGTCATGTTTAGCTGGGTAATTTTTGGTCTACAGACATTAAGGCTATTCTGTAACTATTGTCTACAATAGAAGATGTCACTTACTGTATATGGAACATGATAGCAAGTAAGATCCATAGATATATAACATGCAAATCATGGAATTGCAAAGTGTTGGATTGGAGTAAACATGATACGTCTTTATAATTTCACATCAAACATATGTGAGAAAAGTAGTTGGCACTTGATAAATATTTTTGCGTTCTTAGTTTTCAGCTTATGCCTGAAAAATAATTCATGTTTCTTGCGATTTGTTTCTTCTTTCCTTCCTTCCCTTCCTTTAAAAAAATACAGATTTCTGGATTTCACCACTGCAGTAAGGTATGAAGGTGTTGATATGGACAGCTGCTTTCTTTCAGAGAAATCTAAGCCTGCTATTCAACCAGTAGACTTTGAAATCCAATCTGAAACGCAGATGCTGCCAAGTTCTCTAAAGTCTTTTTCACAGACTAAGGAAGTATGTTATGATGGTTATATCTGTACTTATGATCATAGTTAAGCAAAATTAAGCTGGGAAGGATTTTTTTTTCTATTTTCCAATTTCAATTTCATAATTCACCTCTTCGCCATAGGTAAATCATAAAGCCACCATTTTGTTATGGGTTCTTTTAACTATGCCCCAATTTGGTGGGTCCAAGACACAAAAGAGTTAACAACAACATAAGTGCCTAGACAACACACACAAGCACACATATTACTCATATTACTATTAACTCACTATTCTCCACTACTCATTCTTCTACACTGTTGCTCATGCTCCTTGTAAGTGCTGCTAGGAAAAAATAGCTTTCTCACTGCTTTCTGCTACTTTAGGCTATTTTACTTCCCTATAAACAACACACATACCTTTCCCCCCACCATTGTTTCACAATAAACCTTTTATAGGCAGCTTTGCTGTACTGGTGAGAGAGCTTAAAGAGAAGGAAAGAAAACAACACAGGTGCTATCAATTTTCTGGGCAGCCTGCTCTCTCAGAGGGCAATTTATTAAATACATGGGAAAGTAATCCTCTGAACCATATTGAATTAACTCATTAACTTTTCATTAAATATACACATACATAAAATAAAATTTGTTTTAATTTTTATTTGGCTTTAAGTCATATCGGATAGTAGTGTGTGTTTTTGCAACTGTCATATTGGATCAATAAGTGTCATTCTATATAAATTGAGATATGTATAATTTCAATTATGTGTCATTGTAATCATGTACTCAGAAGCTGTACTCAGTTCTGCTGCAGATTGTCTTGAATGTAGGTCTAGTTTTACTTTTAAACATGAGGATGTTTCAGAAATTCAGTTCTTTTGATCATTAAAATGAGGAAGTACCACAGTGCTGCTCTCTAACCTAGTATCCTACAAAAACATTGGAGCATAATTTCCTGATTTCCAATTAGCATGGCTTATTACTGGAATTGAAGGAAGCAAGAGAACTATTTTGGTGTAGTGGTTAAGGCACCAACCTATATACCAGGAGACTGTGAGTTCTAGTCCTGTTTTAGGTATGAAAGCTGACTGGGTGACTTAGGCCAGTCCTTCTGTCTGTCTGTGAGTTCAACCCACCTCACAGGAAAGACATGAAAATGGCCCTTTTTCTTTAAATAAATAAATAAATTAAAGCTACCACAGTTGCCTGAGCAGATGAAATTCAGACTTGCGTTGTCTTGGATTCTGATAATTTGAACATGAAATTTGTATGTAGTTTGGGGTGTCATCAATATTTAATAAAACAAGAGAATGACTATTGGGATGGAGAATTAATTCATTTACCTCCGTTATTCTGTTTACAGAAAAAGTGTGCAAAAAGTGAAGAGCTAAAGTACATTTCCAATGCCCATCAGTTTGGCGCTACCAGAAACAGTCATTTAATGCTACTTTTCAATCAGTCTACAGTAAGAAAAAAGTAGGTATATCTTAAATTATTATACAGAGTTGCTACATGTGAGATAGAATATTATTCCAATGTGCAGCTAGAAAACATGAAGTTAAGGGATAACAATTTAGAGAATTACTTAGGCAATATATAGCACTTAAATTCCATTCATTCTTGTATGGTTATCTATGGTCACGTAACAAGAATCTATTTTCCATTCATTTTTTTAAATGCTTTTCCTGCTCCTACGTACAGTAGGACAGTTTTCTGAATATTAAAGATTCAGGGTTGTGCAGACCCTGAAAATAACTGAGATTGTTCCTTGTCAGTCATATGTAGAGTAGACGTTATATAAACTAGATAAACCTATCATTAAACACTTTCATTTAAAAACAGCCAAAAAAGTTCACTGATCTTTCTTTTTTTTAAGTTATTTTCCATTACAATAGACAAAATTTGTAAGTGCAAATTGGAATATTGTGCAGTTTATTATAACTCCCTTTTCCTTAGTTTCTGCCTATACTATTTTCTTTCCAATGGATTTCTTCATGGGTAATAGCTTCCTAGAATGTCTGTATTATTCTACAATAATTATTCACCTACTATACCGGGGTCGGCAACCTTAAACACTCGAAGAGCCACAAAGGTCCTAACAGGAAGCCCCCCTGTTCAATTTCGGAGCCAACCGGAAGTCTGGTTCCCCCCACCATAGAGTCTCCTCCTAGCACGGCATCCTTTTTCTGCTACCTATCCTAACCGAAAACCCTATCAATTGTGAAGCTGACTGGCAACAGGGAGCCGCAGGTTGCTGACCCCTGTACTATCCTATCCTATAACATTCAGAAAATGAAAGTATGTTTCATTTATGACTCCTCCAGTTAATGTTAGGGGAATTTCCCATTAAAGGGAACTAGAAACCAGTGGAGAGTTGCCAGTATTATCTGTGATGCCACTCCAGGGTATCTGCCAAGCTTCCAGAATAGCATGGTGATATTTAGAGTTGGAGGAAGAAGGATCACAAAATATTTGAACCAAGATTCTTGCAGGATCTACTTTCATTAAGATGGTGAAAGTGGTCTTGCATAATTCTTCCATAAACTCTAACCTTTTCATATTTGTTTGCAGTGTAATAAGCCACACAATAAAGTGACGGGCAACTACACAGCACAGCTTTGATCAATTGGTTTATCTTGCTTCCTTATGAATGCCTCTCTGAACATAGCAATAGCACTTAGATTTATATACCACTTCATAGTGCTTTTACAGCCCTCTCTAAGCAGTTTACAGAGTCAGCATATTGCCCCAATAATCTGGGATCTCATTTTACCAACCTGGGAAGGAATGATGGAAGGCTTAAGTCAACCTTGAGCTGGTGAGGATCAAACTGCTGGCAGTGAGATGAATTAGCCTGCAATACTGCATTCTAGCCACTGCACCACCACGGCTCCTCAACATGCTTGAATGACAACAACAATTCATTAAACTTGCATGCCACCTGACTCTCAACAACTCTTGAGTAGCTCACAACAGTTCAGTCTAGAATATTTATTGAACTTAACATTATTTTCTGTCTTTAAAAAGAAAGTCGAGCCCTTTTTTCTGTCAGTTAGAGGGATTTTACTGGATTTATTGTGCCAACTGCCATCAGGATCTACAGGATTTCTACTTTTATTGTCACCTCTAAAGGCCCTTAGAGGCCTCTGGCAGAAATAAATCAGTCATGGAATGCAGAGTCTTGCTTTCTTTCGGCTGTTTCGCCATGATATCAAACTGGAAGAAAGGCAGTATTTTCAATGGTCTTCACAGGATGCATTGAAATGTCCAAACTTTGATCAGTTCCATATCTTATTTTGTAGGTTTTCTGTCCAATTAAGAGTCAGGACCCTTGCTTCTAGTGGTCTCATATACTACACAGCTCATCAGAAGCAAGTTGATTATGCGGCTCTTCAACTACAAGAAGGAAAGCTTCGTTTTTCATTTGATCTTGGAAAAGGACAGTCAGTAGTTTCTCATGGAACAATGATCAGTGATGGAAAATGGCATACGGTACATTTCTTAAATTCTTATATTCAACTGCCCAGATACATAAATGTTTTGGTACATTTAATGCTTAAGAGGGGAAATTTGTATTAGGTACATAATAGTTTTTGCATTTGACATATTTGGTTGATGTATTTATAACCCTAAACAATTGTGAAACCAGAATAAAAATTTCTGCTGGTTACAGATAAATACATGGAATTCTTAGTTGCATGTTTCTTAACTATGAATAACTGCTCACAAATAATGTATCTTACCTTACAGGTGCAAACAGATTATGCTAAGAGGAAAGGTGTAATCATAGTTGATGGGCAGGCAACTGAAGCTGTCAATGTTTCAGGTGACGGAAACACCTTGGATGTGGATGGGAAATTGTACTTGGGGGGTCTACCCTTAGGTTACCTCACAAAGAACGTTAGAAATGTAAGGACTTTTCTTTCTTATTGATCCTTTGTGTGCTAGGTATGCAAACATATCATACTATATTCCATATCAATGTTTTTCTGATCCGAGAAAGTGCTGTGACTCCACCAGGATGTGAAGTTTTTATAGGGTGGTGTGTTTTGTATATAGAACAGCTCATATCAGCTCTTGTGAAGATAATTTTGCATCTCCTCTGGCGGCCAACTGGTTATTTCCATTGATAGGAAATAACCAGTTCCATATGTGCCATATTCGGACTCCTTTTCTTTCCTTCCTTAATGTTGTCTTGCTCAATCCATATTTCTCTATATACACACTTTTGCAAACACAGCAAGGCACTGGGCAGAAGATTGATGACCGACCGATTCATTGCCCTCTGCCGTTAGCCAAGTTGGGAGGATAGGAGTGAATTCTGAACTATTCAGATGAGTCTCAATAGCTAGAATTGAGGGCAATTGTGCCAGTTCAAAATTAATTGGAAGAGTTGTGAAGTGTAAATAATGGTTGTTATTAGTTGTGTGCTATTTTGGTATTTTATACTTGCTTATCCACATTAGATCTGAAATATTCCAGTTCCTCTGTTTGCATTTTTTTTTTACTACATTTGTTAAAAGATATCAAACATGTCTATCTGAAACAGCATGTTCAGCTCCTCCAGTAACCATAATAAGCAGACTCATGGTCATAGCCATAACAATAGCAGTATTAAATTGCACTCTACGGAAAGAAACTATTTTAAGCTGGAAAACAGATGGATTTCCCAACATTTTTTCAAAATAAAACAACTCTTGTAAATCGGATTTTGATCTCCAGAGTGGTAGTGGAAAAGAGCAGAATTAACCTTTTGCTGTGCTGTTTTTCTGTCCTAAATCCTCTCCTTCCAAGTAGCTATTCAGATTTACGACAGGAAAAAACATTGTTGTTTGGACTGCATCTGTTCCAGACAAATAACAATACGACTCAGACTGATAGGGCAAGTCAGTCTGAGTCAGGAGGAAAGCATAGAAAAATGGCTGAGTGCATGACTCCTGATCATAGATTTTCTGTATCCTATGTTATTTCCATCATAAAATGCAAATGTGTATCTGCTGTATTCAGCTCTCTTTCCCTTCCATAAATCTAAGATATCACATTGTGTTCCTTGTTTTTTTTTAAATATTCCTGTGAAGGGATTTTTAATCTACCGGTATAGCAGCATAAACATATGCAAAAAAGAATATAAAGGAATATCCAATCTGCCCTGAACCTTTGTATAAAGGATAGACTTTAATCTTTTGCTCCCTACCTCAGGCGTCCCATCTCTGAGCTGTGGCCCATGGCCTCTTCAGAATTGGGCTGGCTGGAGCGCGTGCACATATGCAGCTCAACTTGCTCAAACAGTGGGCCGGCAGACAATCTTGCAATTTGAGCTGCATGAATGTTCACTGGCCTGCTGCTTGCACAATCCAGTTTCCCCTCTCCCCTCCTCCGGGCCACCAAGCTCCAATGGGACCTATGTGAAAACAAAAAGCTATATAAAATGTGTAAATTTACCACAAAGCTTGAGTGACTTCCTCTAATAGATGTCTGATTTTCTCAATGATTAATAATTATAAAGTAGCAAGGCTCTGAATAATATATCTCTGTGGGTAATAACAGATGTCTGTATTATACAGATTTTATAGCAATGGTTCTTAATCTTGGAAACTTTAAGACAGGTATGCTGGCTGGGGAATTCTGGGAGTTGAAGTGCGCAAGTCTTGAGGTTGCTAAGATTCAGAAACACTGTTCAACAGGAGTAACTATACTACCAAATTATCTTTCCAGATTACTCACAGCATTCCTGCATGCATTAGTGAAGCAACCATTAATAGCAAGCAATTAGATAATCTGGTCTCAATTTTTGCTGTGAATAAATGCTATGCTGCAATCCAGAAAGGAACTTACTTTGATGGAAGTGGTTTTGCTGCTCTTGGTAAGTAAAGTATTATTTTATCCCTCCCCCCTTCACCCCCAATATAAGTGTAAAATGAAATATAGAAAATATCCAATAACATTAAATGTTTTCCTCTTCTTTTATTTCCAAGAATCATATAATTTCCCTTACTCAGAAATAGAATGGCTTCATTGAAGAACAAGGAAGTCTCTGTATCACAGACAACTTCTGTTTCCAATAAAGCCAACCCACTTGTCTAGTTCAAGGAGAGACTTAAAGTGAGCACCCATTCCCACCTAGATAGCTGTGTTTTTACAGTAACTTTCATGTATAAAAAAGATAAGTAGGAAATTCTTTAAAATGGAGGCCTATCACTTTCTGTAAACTGCTAACTGAGCTGTCATTTAGACAGAGCTTTACTTTTGAAGTTGGTGGTTATGACTAGTGTAATTTTTTGCAGATGGTTCAAGCAGCTCTTATTTTTAGTGGTTTTGCTAATTTTATTTTTCGTTATTTTTTATCCTTTAGGTCTTTATTGTTGTTTTGGTCAAATGATCATTTGATTGGGTAATTCCTGGTCTACTCACTTGGTCAGGATCCTTTTTTAGCAGTAGTATTTGTGATATATCTACTGATAATGTCAGCTATAGACAAGAATTCTCTAACTTCATTATTTCATTCTCTCTTTTGTAGTTAGGGAAGGCTATAAAGTCAGATCTGAAGTTAACATTACATTTGAATTCCGTACGAATGTTGTGAATGGAGTTCTTCTTGGAATCAGTACTGCTAAAATAGATGCCATTGGGCTGGAGATTGTAAATGGAAAGGTAGGTTCTGAAATAGATATACTGCAATACATTTATCCTAATAAATCTTTAAGTGGTACCTAAACTGATAGATCTGAATATATATATATATAAGAAAGTCACATGTGCAATTGTTGAGAGAAAAGCTATGGTAATTATTAATATATTATAATGATTCTGGAATTAATATGTTTTCATGATCTCTGTGAAACATATCTGGTTATCCTACAGCAATATATTTTTTTATTCTGAAAACTAGCTTTAGATTATTAAGACAATTATAATTTTTATAATATACTATTTATACATGTTATACATAGGAAAACAGAAATGTTATACTAAAAGAAACAGTTCAATTGGTGATGTGAGAGATCTTTGAAGTAATATTATGAAATAGATGAAATGATTAAAAAAACAATTTGAAGACAAATGTCTATGATTTTACAAATATATTTATTAACTTGGCTTGAGTGAAATGTTCAGTGATTAAAAGAAAAGTACTCCCAGACCAACATTAGGAATAGTTGTTTGAAAAACACTTTGATGTTTATTTTTGCATGGACCATACTCCAAAAACCATCCCTACATACATCAAGCTATCACTGTTCCCTATGGTATCAAAGGGAGCCTCCACATTTCCCCCTTTTCAGAATCCTTTTATTGTGAAAGTTGGTCCAAACTATAGTTAACTATTTTAATCAATTGCTGGACAACAGAATCTAACATTAAAGTTTTAAGGGAAAATACATAGTCAGTATATATGTCTCTTAAACCTTGTCTGTACTTTACCATTGTACTTAGAAATGTACCTATCATAAGTTATCAAGGGATTGGTGGAGGAGGAGAAATGACTGTAATGTAAAACAAATATTTCAATATTGAAATAGAAATAGGGTACATTGAATTAGGCGTTTCTCGGCAAAATACAAAGCTAAAAAAATCATATTGATTTAATAATTACCCACTCACAGCAGTTCGGAAAATGTATTGATGGTTAAAAGAACCATCTTCTATCTTTATTCCATATGGCTGTTCAGCTGTGATTTATTTTGTTTTTGTAGATTTTATTCAATGTCAATAATGGAGCTGGCAGAATAACGGCTTCCTATGAACCAAAAGGAATGTCTAATCTGTGTGATGGACAGTGGCATAAAGTGGAAGCTAAGAAAAACAAGCATTATATTGCTCTATCAGTCGATGGAAATGTGGTTCAGACTGATAATCCACATGTTCATTCAACCTCTGCAGATACAAATAACCCCATTTATGTTGGAGGGTATCCTGGTATGTAATTTTACTCACATTCAGAGCAAAGCAGGAAAAATCTTGACTTGTATACTTTTACAAGTAACTAATGGAAAAATAGTAAACCACATAAAGTTAATTCCCTGATACATGAAGACTATTAAAACACCAGTGTCCAGTTACCTAAGCTTTCCGATTGCTGTTTTGTTTCTTTTTTTTTAACAGTTTTATACCCCAGGGCCCCAGAGAATCTGTTTGAACACAGTCCGGGGCTCAGACATCCAACTAGCCCTTAAGAATTATTTATTCATTGATTTAATAATAACATCATCATTACTCTTATGGTTACAGAGCAGCATTTTTATTCATTCATTGATTTTATCATCAATGGTAGCATAAAGCTACCATATGCAAATTAGATAGATTGAAGGAATTATTGCATGCTCTAACTTGACAATTTATCTTTAATTATTGCTTTAAAGATGTGCATTGTCTCATCCGTACAGTTCACACAGTAAGCATGTATCTTCTTTCATTTGTTTTCCAGCTGACATAAAACAAAATTGCTTGACCACTAAGAATTCCTTCCAAGGGTGTTTGAGAAACTTTATGCTGATTAAAGCCCTGCAAGCAGATTTCTTAGACTTCAGTGAAGCCTTTGACCTGCGTGGAGTTTTTCCACATTCCTGCCCTGCAGCCTGACTACTAAATGGGAGGAAAAATGTTCCATTTTAAGAGGCTTTGTCTATCAACTCTTAATGAAAAAGAAATGCTTTTAATGATAATACTGATTTAAGAGATTTCCCTCTTACTTTCCAGCTCAAGAAAAATATGTTTTTAGCTAGAACACCTACACATTTTTTTAAATAAAAATAAATTACATTTTCTGAATCTGTTTTTTATGGTTCATGAAAGCTTTTTAAAATCAGTATTTACAATAAATCTTTTTTAATTATTTAACCTTTATTACTTTGGTGTTTATGGGTCCATTTATAATAAATATGTAATATAAGGCTCTACTCAACAAACATCTTTTCATGTTGTATGTGGATTTTAAGTATGAAAAGTAATTCAGCATACATTTAGAGATAAATTAGTAGAAAGGTCATTTAAAAAAAATTGCTTATAACTTTCTTTTATCCCTAATTACTTCTAAAATTACTGAGGTTAAAATAGAAGCTGAAGGCTAACCTGAGTCACATTTTCTCTAACACATTTAGCAACACATAGGTAACTGATGAAATATTCATTGATGCTACCAATGATATTTAGCATTGGGGAAGAAATTAATGAGTGGTATAAATTGGAAGAGTTATATAAAAGTGTTGGCAAGTTTTCCTAATTTTGTTATCAGCCCAGAATTACAAAAATGTAACAAAATTGTATATATAACAAACTACAGTAACATATTTAATATAGTAAAGACTTTTATATGAATGTTTTAAAAACTTGTAAATAGATGCAGTAATTGAATGGAATTAACTTTGGATTTGGGGAGGGGGGAACCTGAAACAAATCAAACATACCAGATTCATTTTTTTTCAGTGTCTTTAATTTGCATATAAAATCATTCAGCTGAAATTTGAAAGTTTAAAGACTGGATGCAGAACATTCATTTTGTGGCCTATTAAATAATGCTTATTTTCTACGAAGACTGCAAAATGTTCTGAAATTGGAAGAAAAAAGCTTGAGTTTTGTTCTCATTTTGTGGCAAAATGCAGACATTTTCTTTCTTTCTTTCTTTCTTTTTTTACTGCTTAAGGCTTAATGTTACGTTTCTCCAGAGTTGCAGATTTGGAGAATGCTTTAAGCAAAAAGTGGTTCATATTTTTAGAACTGCTTTAGAACAAGAAAGGGAATGTTGACTGCCCAATCAATCTATTTATTATGGTTTTAATTGTTTGCATGCTTAACTCTGGGCTCGGACACAAAGAAACACCAGGCCTGGCTAATGTTTCAACCAGAGACCACCAGGATCCGAAGGCCATAAACTAGATTAAAAACACATACAAGACAAAGAGACACAGGCTATTTTGATATTATTGCTAAGGAAACCGTATGTATGTGATTTAACTTTTGAGAAAGTTTGTGTCTTGCATGTATGTATACCCATGTATGTTACCTGCGCTGTGCCTTCCTTTTTTAGACAGATAGGTATGTGCAAAAGTGTGCTTGGGTTGTTTGTCAACTGCTATTTTGTTTGCAGGCAGGATGATAAAAGCAAAATGTGTGCACTCCACATGTGCATTTGGAAAAAGCCTCAAGGTCATGTACAGAGGACTAGGTTGTTTTTTTTGCAGTTAATTTATTTGTGGTCCGGGTTAATTTTTAAAAATCTTCTTTAAATCATCCTATTTACTCACCCACTCACTCAAGATTGTCTTAATAGGCACACAGCACACATCCTAACTGCACCTAATTTTGTGGTTGTTCATTGTTTAAATCTGCTGTTCTCTAAGGCATAACACACACAAAATTCTGAAGTTTTGTTTCATTGGAACATAAAATGCTTGAATCGTGCTAGTAACTGTTCTTTGAGCAGATCTAACTTGTTCCAAGTACAGAACATTTGTTTACTATTTGTATGACTACTTTCTATATTGTACAGTAGACACTGGGGTTCCACTAATTCTCTATTCTTCTAGATAAGATTTTGCAGATCAATTTAAAAAACTTAACCTCAAAAAATGGCCTTAACTCCTTTATTGATAAGCATGGGGCACAGTAGATATTGAATGTTGCTCTTCAGTCATCTAAACAAAAAGGTATCACATAAGGGAGAAGACTAACAATAATGACTCTTTGGCATGTATGTTTTTTTTATGTATGAAGAGTAACTTATCAAATCAGATTACATTTCTATTTCTGGCACAAATATAAGGAACAAATAGCATTGCCTATATGATTCACCCAGCTGCTTAAAAATAAGTGGGATTTATAAGAGTTTACTGAATATTATGCAAAATATATCTTTATATATCACTTTATTTTAATAGATTAATGGAGTGTAGCATTAATAAATTCACTTTTAGACTATATTTTAATTCAGGATTCAATTATATATATATTAGTGGTTCAATTAATAGTGGTTTGTGTTTAACATGGATTAAATACATATAGGTTCATTCTTGCTAAAACCTTTGCATTCAGTGACTGTCTGCATTCAAACTGAAAAATAAGCAATGGAAACAAGTATTAAATTACTTGACTCAGCAGAGTACTAGAGAAGTATTTTAAAGACTTTTCAAGAGGATACATTCTTTACATTCACTTCAAATTGCTTTGAGTAGAACAATAAAACTGATCACTTCTGTGTATTTTTTCACATAATACATTTAGATTTTATTCCACATATTCCACATTGGTTAACTTCCAGATTTAGCCTTGAAAAGACACAATAACCTCTGGCATGAATGATTAGTCTTTAACTATGATGGTAGTTTCAGCAATTTAGAACGCTGTCCTAGAAGAGAGCAGATATCCAGAACATTAACTATAATATTATTGATTTGAGTGAAACTTTTGAAAGCAACTAGAACATTTGGCCTATTTAATACCTTCAGACTGGCATTCATTGTGTATGCCTGCTGGTATTATACTGCACTTTATTAACCAAACCAATGGTGACAGTTTTCCATATGCTTCCCTTCATACTGAGACCCAATTACAAAAGGCTAATGAATGAACACTTTTATCTGTAGGATATAAAAGATGGAGGCAGAAAATAGGAAAAAGCAAGGATTATTATTATTTTTGCATAGAATGTCTCCCTTGTGTATTTGATAAAACATGGAATGTTGAAACTGATTAGGAAATATTTTGTAGATCTCTTGTCTTTCAAAGAATAGTACAATCAAACTCAGATAATTTTAAAAACATGTAGTCCTTAACATATGACCATTTGTTCAGTGAACATTCAAAGTTACGACAGCACTGAATGAATGGTGGTTATTACCAGTCCTCGGAGTTCTGGCTATACCAGTATTCCCGTGGTCACATCATTAACTGGGCGCTTGGCATACGATTGGTTGCCAAGCAACCTGAGATCATCTAATTACCATTTGCAAGATTCCATGCCAACTTCTACAGAAAGAAAGTGGGAGCCAGCAGAGAAGATTGCAAGTTGGTGGGTCTTTCAACCTCCCCTAGCCTGTACTCATGCCATGCTAACCACTTGTATACCTTCATTCACCCTGCCTGTGCTGCACCTTTTACAAAACCCCTGCACTCTTCCCCAACCCACAGCTCTCAAGCACCAACCTCCCAACTTGCATGGTGCCTTTTACCCATACCCTCAGGCCTCATCTTCTTAGCATGGCACTTCTGCGTACCCTTTCAACTTGTGCCATGATTTTGCACAGCCTCCTTGACCCCCACACCCACCCTTCTTCCGTCCCCCATCCAGCAGCAACCACTTACCTGCCTTCAGACCTGGGACTTGCAATTTCTTGCCTCTTTCCTACTTATTTTAGTTAGGGGAAGCCAGCAGGAAGTTGTCTCGCCTAACCACCATGGGATTCAGTCAATGACAACAAGAATTTCAGGGATTGAGGTTAGTAAGTAATGTGGCAGACTACAACTGCACCACTTAGTGATAGAAATTCCAGTCCCCAATTGCCATCATAAGCAACTCAAGGGGCTACCTGTACTTCTTCCATGTACTCATATGGATATATCCTAGTGGTGGGATTCAAATAATTTAACAACTGGTTCTCTGCCCTAATGATTTCTTCCAACAACCAGTTCACCAAACTTAACAACCAGTTCTCCTGAAGTGGTGCAAACTGGCTGAATCCCACCACTACTATATAGCCACATCTTTAATTACAACCTAGAAAATGTTATATTTGAAATCCCATGGACCTACTGTAATTCAAATATGTATCATTTCAAGGAAATTTATCTTTGTTCTTTTATAGCTCATAGACTCTTATTTAGATGTCCTTAAATTCTGTTTTGTAGTTTATGACAATTATAACCACACTGTTAATTACAGCTATTAAAATATAACAAAAATACCAAACTTCATGTAGACATACTCCTTGAATTACATCAGCAATTTCTCCCTTTTACAGTGTTTTTTTATTTGTTCAAGATTAGGGAAACACAATATGATCTACTAAATATTAAGAAATTTTAATACAGTTTGCAAACATGCTTAACTAGATCATAGGCGTAGGTAAAGCATAGGATGCAAAGTGCAAGCTCTAAGCTGGAGTCACTTGATTGATTGATCCAATTAACCAAGAAATATTAAAATACAATTGGTCTTTTTTGGGACTAAACTAATTTTCCTGATCTATCAACTCCCACAATATTATGTGAACTACTTGTCAGAGGGTAAACTGCCTTGCCATTGTCCTTCATTGGGATGAAATCTTCCAGATGCCTGAAAAACTGACTTCTCCACATTTTGTCTGTGATCATTTTGCTATTCACAGCTAGAAGCAGTTAAAACGGGAAAGAAATGGGTGGGATGATGCATAATTGCACCAGCCCTGAAGATACCATCAGGGAAGGAAAGCTTGGAAAGTGGGATGCTTTGCTATGATTGGGAATCATGGCTGCTGAATGATTGACAAGATCATCTAAGATAATTTGATGCCACCAAGTGTGTCTATTGACTGGGAGAGGAGATGAGTAAGTCATATTGTGTCATGCAGGTAAATTTTTTAAGTTGCATTTGTTTTAAGGCAAATATGTTTGAAGCATCTTCTCAATTTACCAGTTGAAACCATTGGGCTTAAAAGCACTAAACATTAATAGGAGTGTGCAAATGATATACAATTCCTTGGGTAAGAATGGATATAATGAAAATGCAAGAACACATAATCTAGACCATAACACCATTGACCTGGGCCTCATTTTGAAATAATTCAGATTTAATGGAACAAAATATACCAGCTCCCAGTTTTATCTGAATTTCAAGCAGCAATGGTCTTTGCCTAAACCAATGAAGTGAATCTGTTTTTTGGCAAATTCACTCAGGCAAGATTTCCTGTTTCCCTTCAAAATGGGTACTTACAATTTTATCAGCAAAATATTTTTACATATAATTATTATTTATTTATTCCTTTTCTCACCATCCATCTTGCTGTCATGCTACTCGCATGTTTTTTCATATGTGAGCATGTACAACATTTAAAGGACACTCAGCTTTAATAGGCATTGATTTAATCAAGAGTTATATTTTATGTAAACTTCAAAAAATCATTTTCCATAATATATTTCAAACATCAAGCAAAAGAAATAATAAGAAAACATGTTTTGGACAAGGAAGAGAAATAACTCTTAACTGGTACAGTACTTGCAAAACAACTACAGATAATTCTTGACTTACAGCAACAATTGAGGCCAAAATTTCTGCTCCTAAGTGAGGCATTTGTTAAGTGAATTTTCCCCATTTTATGACCTTTCTTGTCACAGTTAAGTGAATCCCTACAGTTTTTTAAGTTACTAACACAGTTATTAAGTGAACCTGGCTTCTCCATTGACTTTGCTTGTCAAAATGTCGCAAAATGTGATCACGTGATCCAAGACATTGCAACTGTCATAAATATGAGTCAGTTGCCAAGAGTTTTGAATTTTGATCAAGTGATCATGGGAATGCAGCAATGGTGGTAAGTGTGAAAAATAGACTTAAGTCCCTTTTTTTAGTGCCATTGTAACTTAACTCTTGTAACTCTTGTAAGTCGAGACTACCTGGATAAATATGGTGTGGATATTAAATTTTAAAAGAACAATTTGTGAAGTATCTAATGTACTTAACATGTACATGAAGTATTAAACATGCACATTTTTTTCTGTACGTGGGGCGGAGATTCAATGTGGTATGTAGATTTATCATTAGTATACCATAAAATTATGTACAGTATATTGTATATTAAATTGTGTTAGCTGTACAATAATAGGCAAAGTCAGAAAAAATGATAATTTGCTATTCTATATACTATTTATATTCATATACAATACACTAAATATACTTTACACAGTAGTTTTCCTTTTCATTGGTAGCTAGCAATAGGAAACTAGTCACAGATGTAATAATATTTCACAATAAAAAATTGTCCTTGAACAGGAAAGAGTTATCATAGCATTCTGGCCAACTGCCTTTCTTTTCTGTTTTTTTTAAAAATTCTATCCTCTTTATATTGAGAATCTTACTATTAAAATGTGATTCTTGGTCTTGGGACTGTACAACTCCCTTCTCGGGATTGGGAGGAAAAAAACCCAGTTTCTTTTCCGTTAATGTACGTTCCAAATTGTATTCTTCAAACATTATCGACTGTACCAATAAAACCAGTAAAAATGTATTCACTAAAAATAAATTATTATTATTATTATAACAAACTATTAACTGAAGTTCTCAGGTTCTATAATACTTGAGGACAAAGGGCTTAGTTTATGTTTAAAACATACAGAGTACATCGGCTTTGGCTTCGTTATGGCAACATGGCTCCTGGTGGGAAGACCTTTGCGCTGTTCCTTTCAGATTGACCCAGACACTCTGCCAATAAGTCGTTAAAATATTGAACTTTTTTCCTTAATTACCCACTCTGCTTGAGGATTGGCACGGTACACATCCAGCATATATGCATCTGGATCCAAACAGTGCTCCCCTGAAAGAAACATCAGCTGTTTAAAAAAATTACCTTAAAAAAAAATCCTTACACTTTAGGATTACGCAAAGCATTTAGGACCAGTGAAGTATCCCTTCTTGAAGTATTAAAGCAGCCAACCCTTTTGGAGAACCCGTGTAATCCTTGGTATTCAAAGTAGGATGCCTTGAGAATCTTAGGCTTTGAGAAATATATATATGGCAATTCTATACCACCGACTGTGTAAAAGTTAGTGTGTAGACAGAAAATGATGCAGTTACCAACAGAGAGGACAGATTACCTGACCTATCTTAAAACTGCTAGCTGGCACACTGCCTTTCATCTTTAAAAAATAATTAAAACCCCAATTATAATGAGTGTTTTCTGCAGATCACATCATGTCCTAAAATCACTTAGTAAATCCATTGACTAACTCCGAGATGCTCTAATTTACAGTATTGAAATAAGCACTTGGTACATGGCACTTATGCAGGAAACAATTAAGACTTGCAGAACATCCACCTTAGTGGGGTCCCATATTCATATCTTGCTTTATAAAGATAAATGGATTAGGTACTAAAAGGAGTTTGAGCAATACTGTGTAGCCCTATCATACTTGCTGCGCATTCTACTTGGCTGGACCTACAAAGGTAGCATCAAGGACATAGTTGCTATTACTGAAATTTAAATAAGGACTTACCTATATTTCCTCCAATTTCATATAAACTTTGGATTGGCATTTTCAGTTCTTCTGATGATCCAGATCTAAGAATAGAAAAATAAAGTATTCTAGTAGCAAAGAACTCTGGAATTAAACCTCTCACTATGTTGTCTGGGGCTAATGTTCATTGAATCCTAAAAGCGTCTGGAAAGAATTACATCTGTTATTTTTGTACGGAACCATTTAATCCAATTAACTATTTTGCAATTGTAGTGCTTCTATGTAAAATGGAATTTCTGCTACAAATTTAACTTGAAGTCTTTTGTGAAGAATCAACAGTACCTAGCTTCATCCTATTTATTTCATAAGCTGATTGATTTATAGACCTTCCAATTCCATCATGATTCTGGATAGCTACATTTTACAATTAGAATGAAGTTCTGTGCTAATTTCTGTCAAGCATTTCTGATGGAGTGAATGTAACATTATGCAAATTCTAGCTGTACATTTTTCTTCAAGATTCACTACATTTAAATTAGATTCTCAGTAAATAAATGCAATTGTTTGGCACACATATTGGAAATATGCAACTTTCTCTTTAATTACAAAGAACTGTAGGGCATACTGGAAATCTTCCTACACTGGTAGAGGAAATAACCACCTTTATAGACTTTGCATTAAAAGAAAGCTCAACTTTCAGCACTCTTCTGCCAATGGAATACTAGCGGGTGCAGTGATTTATGGACCCAAGTCCCTGCTAATATATAGGTTTGAATGGAGGGAAATTATGCTAGCTTTGGAACTTGTAAACGTATCCAGCTCTCATGAAAAGTGGAAGCAATGGACAGTGGGAAAGAAAAAGTGAAATTGTAAAGCCATTAAAAAACCCTATGAAAATTGTCTACCTGCTGTCTTGTCTGTGAACACCTAACGGGACTTTCCAAGTGGCATTTTAAGAACCATGGGTTTTCTCTTAATTGCTCTGCTTGTTGAGAGGAAATGCTGTTCAGAGGGCCAGCACAAAGCTAGTTTTCTTAGCTGAGCCAGGGAAACTATAATTAAAACCAGCTTGTTGTAATTTTTAGATTCATTCATTTTAATATGAGCAGTTTGAGGGGGGTGGGAAACACTGGTGAATGGATTTCATTTGTGTAACACTTGGCTTCAGCTGATATTGCAGCAATTCATTTTTTGTTTCCCTTTTGTTTCTTGGCTGGGAACTCAGTTCCTAAAGTTAGTAAACTTGGAAATTATGACAAGAACAAGTGAATGAAGCAGTAGATTAATGCTCTGGCAGAGCAATGGATGGATGTTTTCTATTAATAATGACCCATCTTAGCCTTGCTTACTGACTAGAGTCCAATACAAATTCAAGCTTTCTTTAACTTCTTAAACCAGGTAAAGCCTACTTGAACAATGAAACTTCAATCTGGACTATTCGTCCATTGTTCTGCTTCTACTTGCCTGTTTTCACAATAAAATCGTGCCACAATATCTTTGGCTTTTGTTTGATTATTTGGTTGAATTGCCATAGAAACTTTTGAATGCAGCGGAGCATGGACTCTTATCACACCTTCGGGTATATCAGACTACAAAAAAAAGGAACAAACAATAATTTAGCAAAACCGCTACCGTATATAATATATATTATACTGAATTGCATTTCCATGCCTCCTTTTCCTTATGGCCACTTTATCTGCTGTACAAAGCCAATCCCGGTCTGGATACTTTAAGAAAAGGCCAACTCTGAGAAAAAGGCTTCAAAGAAAGAGGTAAAACAGCAAAGGCAGAGCATTTTCACCTCAGAGCATTTTCACCCTTCCAGGGTTTTATGGGGACAGCTACTGTACCTCTTAAGAACATATATGGGATTTTGTTAGGATACAGAGGACACAAGTGGGTGAAAAAAATCTCCTCTCTGTCTCTGAATCATTGCCACAATTGCTAAATTTCTTATCAGTCAAAGATTACCGACAAGTATGGTTGAGATGTAAATTAAAGCATGGGTTTAAAATAAAGTCGCAAAAAGTATAAAAATGCACTCTCAATAAACCCTAACCTGAAATCAACTTTGCCAAATAATTATGTATCAGTCTGAAAACTCCCCCCTGCTTACTGGCTGTATTTCTGTAGTGTCACATAAAAAAGGAAGGTGAAAGGATTCTGAAACTAAGCTAAAGAAAGGATTGAAAAGAAGTCTAAATCGAGGAAAGTGGTCCAAGTGAATGTAAGCCTAGGAAGGGGATCTAAGACAACTCAGCACACCCTGATGGGGATGGCCCTGTCGCCATGGTCAAGTGCCCTCCGCCAACTCACTGCCACCAGGTCATTGCAGGACAACTCAACATGGGCAATTCACTGTGGGGACAACTTGCTCCTGGTGTCCAGATGGAGAGTCCAGGTGAACAGAATGCACAGCTGTGGCAGCAGTGAGGGAGGGTGGCATCCTTCAAATTTCCCCCAGAGCAATGACCATGTTGACTTGTCTTGCAATGATCGATGTGTCATATGCATGACTATGTGTCAGAATGGTCAAACAATTGGCAACTCCAAATCTCAACCAACAAATGCTCTGTCTTGCACATTTGCAAAAAAAACCAAACCAGAACACAAAATACAAGCTGGGTGAATAAAAGTTCATAGATGACCCTCACCCTGTTAAGGACCTTGGAGTACTCATCTCAAATGACCTAAGTGCCAGAGCTCACTGTAACAACATTGCCAAAAAGGCATTAAG
>JANHFT010005023.1:340769-354502 GCA_032467955.1 Pseudoxenodon macrops
TTTATTAAAGAACAGGGGGGGGGGGGAAGCTTGGAATACAGTTCTCTTTTTTCTTCAAGTAAATTCTTTTCTTTATAAATACTTCTTCCATATAAATAATCTGTATGTTTTGCAATTAATATGTTAGTATTATAATGCTTCTAAAAATACTGAATATGGACAAGCACTTTTATAAAAGACTGGAAACCTTTTATGAACTTTGTGCTGAAAATAGCAAAAGTGAAATGGTGAAATGGTCCCACCCTGGGCACAAAGCCAGCTGGGTGACCTTGGGCTAGTCGCTTTCTTTCAACCCTAGAAAGCAGGCACTTCTGAAAAACTTTGTTAAGAAAACTGCAAAGAGTTGTCCAGCAGTCATCAAGAATCAGACACAAATGAATGAGGTAAAAAAAATTATTCTATAGGTCCAGAACCACCATTTTACAAGTACTTTCACAGGATGAAAACATATGTGGTTTCTCATCTTGGTGCCTACTCTTTCCATGGCTACACAAATCAGATTTTATTTGTGTCTACACCATTCACAAGTACTGTCATGGACAGAAAAGTATGAAAACAGCAATACAGGAAATGGTGAATTATAAATGTGGTATTATTTAATCAGTATTCCTTATATAGTCTTGTAACTTCTAAATACATGGAAAAAGCTTACTACTTCTGATGGGAAGGCATGACTTTATTGTTTCTGAATAATCACCTATTTTAAACATAAATATCAGCTCTATCTTGCAAGGAAGCTACATGGGTATAGTTTCTAGATATTTTAAGACTTAGACAAAAGAAGATTTGTTCAAGAAAAAATGGCAATACTATTTAACAGTAAAATTGAAACCATTACTTACCATCCATAGGATATCTTGGTATTTAATCAAAAGCCTTACAACATGAGCAGTTGTGGCCGCTGCTAGCATCTCTTCGTGATTGGCATGCTTGCCTTTGTAGATGAAGAGGTTTGGGGCAACAATCATTGAGACATTCCATAAAGACATTTTATTTTTATTTTCATTAGCAACTACCTTCTTCAAAAACTGTAGAAGCACCTAAATAAAAATCAATAAAATCACTGATATTTATTGATAAACACTGCTGTTAATTGCATTTTTTAAAAAAAAAAAAAAAGAAATAATTATTTCCATGGATTTAAATAATGCTGGACTATATTTTCCCCAAAACAGCTAACAGTATAACACCACGTATTTAAAATATTTTAATTCTTCCAATTTGAAATCAAATTGGAGAAATTATACGGCAGATTTTCCTTTATCCATCAATCTCATAAGATGATTGAAGACATCATGACAATTGTACAAATTGCAGATTGGTTGTACAAATTATTCCATTTGGTGTATGTATGCCAGTACCAAGGGTTACCTACCAAGTAACCAAGTGTGAATCATCCAATATCCTATATGATTGTCAATTCAATTTAATAAGTCCATTTGATTTGAATAAATGAAGTTTCACTCAGCCTCATTAAGTACATATATAAAGCATTTTTCCTGAGAATTCAGAGAAAAAGTTTGGCGCTCCATAAATCATAGATACAATTCTGCTAGTCTTTTCACTTCAAAAAGAGCTTTATGTAGCAATGAGCTGGGAGTTGTAGAAGCTGGGAAGTTCCAGGCTAAGGAAATTGCCTAAGGACAAGAAAGTGGCAGGTTTGTTGAGGGCTGTGGGGAATTTTACTTATTGCATTTATTATTTGATCACGGGAACATAATCAAATATAGATTAATGTCAAACCCTGTGGAACAATATGCCTACCTTGGCTGCATCGCGACTAGCATCGGGAAGAAGCATGATTAGCAAATGCAAAGCCTGAAGCTGCAGTTTGATTTTGGAGATTTCTAAGAATGAAAGATCAGAAAAAGTCTGTAAAACAACTGAAGTGGACTACCTGGTAGTCATATAAAGCTATGTTTTTCAATGACATTTAAAGCTAAGTTTTTCAATGAATGTCATAGATAAAGGTACTTATCAAATAGGAACATAAATCAAACAAGAAGTAAACTTAATTCAGTATTCCTTCCTCAGTAGCTTTAAGGAATAGGACAGAAAGAGAAACACTGGTTTTAAGCTGTGGCAGAGATGTACAATGGCAATGATATATAGATTTTTATTTTGTTAAAATCTTAGCTGACAAGCTATTACTAAAATTATCCTCACTGAATGGATTTAATTCTTTTTAGGCATGTTGCATTTAGGGATGTAGAGATTCTATCAATTCATAATTTACTGATAAATTCCCAAATGTCTGAAATAGTTTAGAGTCTCCTGCTTGAGCAGCTGGTTGGACTAAAAGACCTCCAAGGTCCCTTCCAAATCTGGTATTCTATATTCTGTATATCAAAATCTTCACTGTTCATAATTTGCATCTGAAACCAAATCTGTACTATAATGCTTATATCAAGGATAATTCTACAGAAAAAAAGGGCACATAGAAGGAAATAATAAGTAATGGAGATAATAAGTAAAAAAATATAGTTATCATGGGTGGAAAAACAATATGGAGAATGGGACAAGATTAATTTATATTTGGGAGAATAAGAGCCTGAACAATCTATGTCAGATTTGTGCCATTCCTGAGTTTTAAAGTCATTAGACCTGACATCTGAAGTGACATCTGATCATTCTTGTGTCTCTTCTTTTATGCTTGATTTCCTAATCCATTTAACTTTTATATTTTTAGATTCAGATTATGTTAAATTTAATTTTGTAATCAGTTAAGTGAAAATTTTGACAGGGCAAAGTGAAGTATCAGAGATCAATATTTTATCAAATCAATCCTAGGAATGCCTTAAGGGCCTGTGTAAAATTGTCTTAGAAAATAAAATGGTGAAGATATTTTTTTTTAAAAGCCTCAGTAACATGGAGGTGGCCAAGAATAACCCAGGTCAGAAAAATTATTATGGAGCATTCGAATTAGTTTACTTTTTCAGACATTGTGCCCATTGAAAAATACTGTAGGGTGATTATTTTTTATGGGCATCCAGTTAGACGCATTCTACATTCCAAATTAGCCTACTGAGTTCCTGCAGGAAAGCTACAGCTCTTACAATTTGTTGGATCTATTGTGTAATCTCCCTTTAAAAATTGCAATATGCTGCATGCTTTTTAATGCCCCACGAAGAGCATTATTTCTAGTCTTAGCTAAACTCTGTTCTATTATTAACAGTGTTAGAATTGAGTGTGTTAATAGCTCTATCCTGTCCTCACGCTGGCACAAGTGTTAATTATTTTGATGCGCTTGCCTGGGAGGAAAATAAAGAAAGAAAAACAGACAAGATTGTTTTGATGGCATCAGATGAATAGTCCATTCAGATTGGGACATTCTTCTGGAGCCAAAAAAAATAAAATCAACATGAATGCATTTGTATATTTATTTTAATATTGTTAATCCTTCTGCCAGAATGGTTTAATTTATATTTCATTTTCTTGATGTGTTTACTAACCTCTGGATTATTGTAATGATAATAAAAAGCATTTGATAAAGCAATAATTAAGAAATCATTATTTTATAGTTCTTCACATACTAGACGTTCATATTCAAGACTAGGGATTTTTTTCCACACCCGAGACTGAATATGGATTTACTTGTTAATTTCTATGCAGTATTGGTATTTTCCCCCCATTTATTTATTTAGTCAGTCTCATGTGTGCAGCATTATATAGAAATTATGTAGAAAATGTCTGCTTGGGCTATTAAAATACTATATCCTTCACAAGGAAGCCTTGTCTTTTGGGATTCATTCTCTGCATAGCTGATATTATCTGGGTCACAAACAGGCCATTTTTCATTATCGCTTGCCAATCAGTCCTTTGATGTCTGAAAAAACCATAATTTTTAGTTCAAAGGACAAGTCTTCTGTATAACATAATACATCTCTGTCTTGATATTTGAAAATTGTTCATTTCAATACTTTATCTTTCTAAAAGCAGAGTGGCTCTGTCATGTCTTATAGCAGATTTAAATCTTGTCTGCACATGCAGAAGGTGCAAGGATAAGAAAAGAGTCTAGAAATTAATCCCATAATAAAGTGACACTTTTCCTCTTTCTATTTAAAACTAAGCCCTGAAATTACAGTGTCAGCAACCTGTAATACCCCAGATATTACTGAAAAACTTCAAGCAGTTCTATTCATTAGCTATGCTTCCTAGAAGTTATTCTTGAACAAGATGTACAACAAAACTGGTTACCTAATTCTGTTACTGACCATGGAAAATAATGCCCTGACCCTAAACTATTGCTATTGTTACTGAAGGCTTTGGAATAGGCAGTAGGGTTGCATTTTCTTAATTATTTTAATTTAATTAGTGATTGGGTTGATTAAATGTATAGCAGCCCAGCCCGTAATTTTAATAATTCAATCATAAATACCAGTTTCACCTAGGTATTATTCAGATTTGTTTATTTGCTTTTTCGTTATTCTCTTCATTTTTAAACTAGGCCAGTTTAAGTGGCTATGAAAAAGTCTTTTCTAAATAACAGTAACCCTATTAAAAGCAATAACAACAATAAGCTTTCTAATGAATCCTGAGGCGTTTTACACTGAGGAGTGGTAGATGTATGCTCTCCTTATAGTCTCTTAAGAAAAAAGACCATGACTAATGGTTGCAGAGCTATTTCCAAGATCCCAAAATTAGATTAGGCACAAAGTACTCGTGTAAAACACCACTACAATCTGGAAATTGTTTTGGAGAATAGACTAAAAAACCCAATTTACTTTTCACTGATGAGAAAACCATATTTCCTATAGGATATGACAATCCAACCTGAACACAATTTTGCAGTTGGTTGAAAAATCTTAACTGAAGCATTGTAAAATTCTCTTTGCTAAAATCCAGACAGAATCACAAAAAGCTGTCTCTGTAAAACCTAGCTTCTTGCCCATTGAATGAATCTAAAGCAAGACATCTTTCATTCAGTGTCAATACATTTAATTTCTATGTCCTAAGAGAATACTTTGCATCTGTCTCTATTAAAATTCATTGTGTTATTTACAGCCCATTTATTTAACCTGTCAAATTCAATTTGAATTCTACTTAATGATAAATCCTTGAAGAACCATTGTTAAAACACTGTTTAAGAAGTATTTTTTGAAGCCACTTAATTGTTGTTACACCCAAGGTATAACTTTCTTTCTATGTCATGTATCATAAGTTATTTCATCCTATGCTTTACTATAAATCACTTTGAGGTACTTGTAGTGCCTGCCTTAGGAGGCAGAGATAACAATGATTGCAAAGCCTTCTAGTCCTGAAGCACTTCAAAGCCTATGAAGGACTTTAAACTCTCCTAATTCAATAGGCTAGTTGGAAGCATGGATCCTGCTTCCAACTAGCCCGGGTGTCAGCAACCTTTGGGCCCTCTGCTGTGGCTCCCTGTTGGATGATCCTACCACTGGCCTTCCCACCCCTTGCTCTCACCTCCGAGTCACTCCTCGCCTGGCTTGAGAAGGTAAGGATGACGGCGGTGGATGGAGAAGTGGCCAGGGCAGAGACAGAGAGATACAGAGAGAGAGATAGACATTGAGAGATACAGAGAAGGGGGAGGGAGGGGGAGATAGAGATGTCAAAAGGGTTTTGTGGTGCCCAGCATTTTTTAACAACCAGTTCTGTGCCCTAATGACCGACTAGGTAGGCATGACTAGGGGGGGGTCATGTGACTGGTAGAAGTGAGTGACGTCGAGTTAGCCACGCCCACCCAGGTTTTGTGGTTCCCGGTGTTTTCTTTTCTGTGGGAAATAGGTCCAAATGGCTCTTTGAGTGTTTAAGGTTGCAGACCCCTGAACTAGCCTATTGAATTAGGATCTGTCTCAATGAGCTGAACCTTCATTGGATCTGTCTCAATGAGCTGATTTAATCAAAATGTCATCAGTTTAAAAAATTCCTTCCCATTTTTTTACACAGTCCTAGGGATAATTTATCATTCACCATCAGTTTATATGAAAGTACTGAACCATATTAGCAGAGAATTTGTAAACGGGATAGAAACAACATTGTCTTTCTAACCCAAAGTAAAGGGGGTATAAGGAGATTGGTTGGCATGAATTCCAGGCAGTTTGTTTTAATCCTGTGATACAGACTATCCTGACTCAACCAATTATCTCACTGAAATCACTGGCAGTTTTGCCTTTGGCAGGGAATCTATATCCTGCATGGATGAAAGTATAAAAAGTAGCTAAGGGACAAGACATTACAATAATAAACAACATGGAACTGCCTCCCAGAAGATCCTCTTTCAACAGTCCAAAAAGTGTGTTTTTTATTAAAGGGGATAATGCCACAGACATTATATGAAATAGCATAACATTTCTGTCTGTAAAAAATTCCCACTACCAGAACTGGAGTCATGAAAAATTAACTGTTTTTAGATGATCAGTAAAAATCCTTTAAAAATTCACAGAAATATCTTTCAACGAAGCTGGACTTTATAATCAGATCTGTAATACTCCCTAAAAATCACCTCTTGGTGCCATATTCAGTGTCTAAAATTATAGACTAAGACTGTGCATTCTTTTAAAAGTAAAAATTCTTTTAATTCTTTTAATTAAAAATAATTTGACCGTAAACCATTCTTTTGAGTTAAAATGATTTGTTCCCCCTATACCAGAAGTGTTTTAAGGCTGAAGCAGTTCTGCTTTTATTATGAAACAGGGACTTGAGAACTTTTCAAATTTGAAATGTTCTCAGTGTGATAGAGTCTGATATAAACACAAAGTAATATTTAAAACAAAATGAAAGTTTTTTTTTAAAAAATTTTTTTGTTTGGGCAAAATGCATTGACTTCAATTAGCATTACACAAGTTTCTTTCTTTCATACCATACAAATCACATTTTAATTGTACTTAAAATACAATTATATTTCATTAAAACAAAAAGGAGAAAAGAAAACCATATAGAATTTCATAGAATTATACCACAATATATGAATGTAAATAATTAGTTTTTTATAAAAAAATTAATTCACACTGATTGAAATATAGCTGTTAAATATGGCTTCTCCCATTTGCTTAACTATGGTATTATCAAGGTGAAATATATCATTTCAGCTCTGCTCATCATTAGCTCTTGGAATGTCATAGAATTTACAGTAGCACTGGAAATCACTGAAATTATACAATGACAACTGGACATAAAATGATCTATTATTAATGAGCAGTATGTAAAACAAAATATGGATAACAGGTTGTGTTCTTGTGTACTGATATTAGCCTATTGAAGCTGAGATATTTTAAATTTAAAGGTATTCTTTATGAAGTACCATCCTCTTTTGCTTCTAAAAAAGAAACACATTCTCTTCCTGTTGCTCCAATGCAGGGCTGTCAAACTCAATTTCATTGAGGGCTGTATCAGGATTGTATTTGACGTGTTGGGGGAGGGGTCAGATTAGCTGTGTCCAGGTTGGGTGTGGCCATCTTGACGTCATTTGTGTTGGGAGTACCTGTGGTGGTCTGAGCGCTCTGCCAGCAAAAACAGAGCATGTGTGGCCCTCTCAAGCTCCATTTTCACTGGCAGAGGGTTTCAGGATACCATCACAGCCAAAAATGGAACTCAGGGATGCCACATGTGGCCCTCCCAAGCTCAATTTTCACTGGCAGAGACACCGCAGGCTGATCCTTTGTTGTTTCCAGGGAAGCCCCATGGGCCAGATTGAATCCATGGGCGGATTCGGCTGGCAGGCCTTGAGTTTGACACTCCTGATCCAATGGATTCTTCCAGTGCTTTCTATGGGGTATTGGAAAATTCTGTCAAAGACTTCTACTCATGTGCGCTGCAGGTCTAGAAACCGGAGGTGGTGTTGGAATGATATAAAACACCCCAGTGTGGTGAGTTCTTTCATTTTTGTGTTTTGACAAGTGAAAGCATTGCTTCACATCATTGTATCACTACTGTCACGTTGCTTAGGTCTAAGAGCATTGGGCCACTAAACTGCAAGTCCAGCTCAAATTATGCCTTGGTTATACACTGAGGCAAGTCACTTTGTGGTTTGTTTACTTTTAGCTTATATGATGTAGAACTGCAGTCCTTTGCACATGGCTGTACACACCTTAAATTGGATAGATTATTTTACAATACTGTAATTTGTCACTGTGACTAAGTTCTTTCTATTAATAAACTGCTTATACATTTTTTAAGTTCTAAATATTATGAACATGGTCTCTATTTTGAAAAACACCTAGACCTGAGAGATGGTATTTATTGAGACAGCCAAAAAATTCACTTTTCACTTTTCCCTTTCTTCATTTTTCCCTCTATTATATGGCATCCATGGCATATTCTATCCAACTATCCAGACTTGGTACCTGAGCTGGAGGAGGCAATCACACAGATTTAATCGAAGTAAATCAAAAATTAAGATGTCTCCTATGCAAAGCAACAGGAGTTACGTGTATTGACATAGAGTTGCAGCTGACATGGAGTGAGGTAGATGAAGTTGCGGAAATTAAAAAAATACTACAGTGCTACAAATCTACATTTATAAAAACAATTGGTTTGTGAAACGTTGAGTTTTCCCTCCCTACTTACTTTCTACTAATGTGATAAAAGCAGGCAAATATTCCACAGGGAAGAGAGGACTTGGTAGTTCTCGTACGAACATCTTCAGCAGTCCTGCGGCATCATTGTTGCGTACTTGATCCCAGTCAAAAGTATCTTCATCAAATTTTGCTTCAATTTCTTGGCGAAGGCTCTACAGCATAAGCAAATGTGACTAATGTTAAACATGACTATTGATAAAAGAAATTGTATATTTTATTGTTTCTAAACAACTCAATTACATACAATACAGTATTTATCAATGAAGTTAAGCAGAGCAATCCCACTGACAAAGGAGATGATGATATATAGCACAGGAAAAAATAAAACCAAAATCTGCCCTGTGTCTGTATTTTGGTGGATAGCTCCCATGACATATCCTTGTTGTTCTGGGAATGTTCATGAAGCAAGTAATATAAAAGATAATAAAGATATTTGAACTAATGGTATACATATCACTCTAAAATATATTATTTATCTTATTAAGTTTGCAACCCCACACACTATCTAGATAGCTTTGCACAGCTCTTGCCTGCACTGAAACATAGCCCAGCTGGCACCAACCTTTTATAGATACAAGTAGAAATTAAAGAACACAGAAGACTCTTTGAGTCTTTATTCAGCTGCTACATTCAAAGAATAATTTTAAATCAGAACCACATGTATTTTCGTTAAGAAATGGGAATGCTTTCAAATGGGAATGTCAACATAATAAACAATGGCTTTGAATGGTTAAATCTGGATCAGCTTTAAAAATGTCCTTTTCTGTTTCCACTTTTTGGCTAACATTAAATGATTCAATAACTGAAATTAAAAGCATTACATTTTCATTTTTCCTAGGGATTTTTGGCTTTTCTTCTAATACATGGAAGTCTGACCTAGTAAAAACATATCACAGTGACTCAGAAAACAAATAAAGAAAATAAATAAGGCAGTTTATAAACTGTATGAAATCTATTGCTGATAGTATTGTTCTTGCTGCAATATATAATAATTGGAACAGATAAAACATTGAATGTTTATGAAATGACCAGCTGGAAAAAAATTCAAGCTAAAGATACAAGATACTTCAGGTTAATATGGAAAAGTGTTTCTAATGGATTTATTTTTTAGTTATAGTCAGATATCTTAGATCTGTATCCAGCCTCTCTTCAATGCAGAATGCATAGCATTCACCTCACTTCTCCTCACAACAGCCCTGCAACAGAGGCAAGGGTGACCAATCCAAAGTCACCCATTGAGTTTCCATGCCAGAGGCAAATTTGAACTTGACCTTCCTTCTCCTAGCTTAACACCACATTGCTTCTTACTAGTAATCTCAGCAAAATAGGCTGCTTATCACTAGGAAATCTGAAACATGCAGCAAAGAACTGGTAAGATAGAATTATGTATCTGAGACTATGGTAATGTAATAGGGCTATTCACTCTTGGGTTTTATGGATGCTTCTAAAAGAAAAAAGATACATAAGGTGACTTCCTTACAAGTAGCATCAGTTTATATTTTATTTTGAATAATCTCTCCCATAGTAATGGAATGTTGTGTTCTTTGAATTATACATTTGTTTCTCTTGAATATAATTGGCAAGGTTGACAGAGGTGCTTCCAAACTGAAGGCCTTGGTAAGATATCTTCTGAGGAGATTTTGTTTAGGTGGAAGAACTGTTCTGTCTAGTCTGTTTCTGCCTCTGCCTTTGTCTCTCTCTTCCTCTCCTTCACACCTACTCTTTTGCGGTATCACTTTAGCATATTTATTTCATATTTAAAAGAGATGATATCACCAATCTTCAGGAAAGCTTGATGGGTGGGATAATGCATTATGCAGCAAAACAGTACACTAGATCTAGGTCAAAGATGCAAACATACATACTTAATCTTAAGCATTTTTCCCAGTTTTAAACAGCGAGCTAAAGCAAGCAGATGATTACTGCCACAGTGAATCATCATTGATAACACTATAGCAGCAAATACTGTAATGATTTAACAGAATTATCAGACCCTATTCACTTTATAAAAGATATTGAAATGTTATGATGTGTCTATACCTACAAAGATCAGAATCACGCAAGCCACGGTACTCTCTGTGACAATCTATGGAAGTAAAAATTGGAATTTGAAGAAGTAGGATAGAAAGATTATTGACTTTGGAACTATGATATTGGAAAACAGTCCTGACAATACAGTCAAGAAAAAAAAACAAATGAAAAATTTAGAGCCAGAATTCTCACTAGAGGTACAAATGAACAAGCTCAAGTTGTCCTCATTTGGATACCTTATACAAAGACCCAGTTCTCCGGAAAAATTCTAATTCTTGGAAAGGCAGAAGCAAAGAGAAAAGGGAGTGACCAACAATAAGATGAATGAACTTAGTTATAGTGACAATAATTGACCATTGAAAGATCTGAAAGACCAGGTTAGGGACATATATATCATCATGAGAAAAGTTATGAGACTACTAATTATTATTTTATTAATTATTATTAGTCAATAATTACTTGATCTGTAGATCTGCAGAAATAGGATGTTGGATAGAATATACCAGTGATGGCTAATCTTTTTTGGCACCGATTGCTGAAATTTGAGGGTGTGCATGCGCACGCGCACACGCCAGAACCCGGAAAAGAGCAGCTGGCTGGTGCACATACACACCCTCCAGGGCCTTTCATGCCACCTCTGTCACACATGCCATAGGTTTGCCATCACAAGAATATACCTATTTAACACACTTCATTAATTTTCCTGTTGTTTTTACTATTTAATATTCAATATGGGAATGGGATGAGAGCCAGTTTGGTATAGTAGCTAAAACATAAGGCTAGAAACCAGAAGGCCTTCTTGGGCACAGAGTCAGCGATATGAACTTGGTCCAATCACTTTCTCTCAGCGATAGGAAGGAAGCAATTGAAAAACCACTTCTCAAAAACCTTGCCAAGAAAACTGCAGGGACCTGTCCAGACAGTTTCTTGAGAATTGAACATGACTGAACAAAAGAAAAGAAAAAACAAAAACAAAAAGAAGGGGGCGGGGTTCTAAGGGATTGTTTGGAGTCAATGCAGAAAGCTTGCTTTGGGATGTACAAAGGCATTTGCATGGAGTAGTAGGACCAGTTTACCACTGCTTTATAAAATTGCAGGCTGCTAATGAATTTCCTTTTGCATGCTTTGATGCACCTCTTTGAAATTGAATCCAAAGTTCTCACAGATCTAGCATTCAACATTGTTTTTGTCCCAACAATGTTTTTGTCCACCAAACTGTGACATATTGAGAACACTATTAAGTGTGTGGCTGGGTGGCTGGGTGGGTTCACACAGAACGTGCCCATAAATGATTTTCTCCCTACATCAATATCAAAGGTCTTTAATTCTGAAAGAAAAAAACTGATTACCTTCACCCTGCAAGCAGATCCAGGCACTCGAAGAATACCTTCTGTTTCCAGACCAGTTTCCTCAAGTTTGAGCAAAAGCTATGTCATAATAAACAAAGTACTGTTATGCAATTATTTAGTGCAGAGATTTTTAAAAATATAGAAAGAGACATTTTTACAACAATTGGCTCCTATGAACCTAAAACATTATGTCTAACCAAAATAATATGTGTGATTAAATACACAAAACTAGTCCAAATCCCTAAGTGGCTTTTTATTAGTTTTTGAATTCCGTCCACTGAGTAAGAAACTTAAAAATAACAGATACCCTGAACTTCTGCCCAAACAAAAATTTAACAAGAAATTAAAACTTTCTGTTGAATGAATTGTTAGGGCTCTTTAGGAAATAAAATAGTATTATATTCTTCTAGATGATAATAATAATAGTAATCACTCATCATTAAATTCTAATCTTATTCTTAGTAAGAAAATACAAGCAAAATAAAATCAGGAGATAAAACAACTGTTCCTATTTTTATCATTTAATGAAGAGTCAGCAAGCTTTTGTACTCAGTGGTTACTACGTTATCTTTTTTAGAGCAGGGCCTCCAATTGGAATCTTCTAGAACAGGGATGTCAAACTCCTGGCCCTGGGCTGGCCATACCCACGCCTGGTTTAGTGAAGGGGGAAAAAGTCACGATAATTCATGTGACACCGCTGTGACAATGTGAGTTTGACACCCCTGTTCCAGAAGGGCTAGAATGTAGGTCCCAGAATTCCTAGCTGTTCTGTGACCAAACTATTGGAATTCTTGGGGTTATGGTCCAAAATACATCTGGAGGCTTCAGGATGAGGAAGCATACACAGTGAACTATGAGAGGAATGATTTTACCTGAAGTTACGTTTTTCTGACTCAAAACATAAACAGAAATAAGCTTGACAGCTGCCCTGAAACTATAAGATTAATGACTACTATTCTTTATATATGCAGTGGTGATTAAGATTATGCTATTTAAAATAGTACTCACTTTTTGAAAAATGAGGGGGACTTTAATTCCAGGAAACTTCTTTTGATCATTTTCCAAGAGTACTGCTAATGGAACTCCAAAAAGGCCATTTTCTTAAAGAAAAATAATTTAAAATAAGAGACTTCAGCTCAGTAACGTTTTGCTGCTTACTAAAAACTTAAATATCTAATGTCATAACATTGTTTGTAACTACCTCGCCTTTTCATCCTTTCTGTCCGGTTCCTTTTCAACTCTATTCCTAGAGCATCATGGACAGCAGTTAATTCAATCAGAGAGAGATAACGAATTTTCTTCATGTCCTCAGGAGACAAGTCTCCAACTTCAGTTAATCCAAGTCGACTTTTCCTAATGGTATATTTCTGTAATAGATTTTAAAACATTATTTAATATTAAAATATTATTAAGTACGCATGCATGCATAAAGTATTTCATCCTTAAATTATTCTATTCTATTCTATTCTATTCTATTCTATTGTTTTACAAAATAATGCAAGTGAATCAAGTTATAAATCATTCTCTTAAGAAGTGTGCTGATTACAATCCTCAGTCTATTGATGGCATAGTTAGTTTTTCCGTTATGTTGTAGGAATTTAGGGGAAAATATTAAGCAAACTGTGTCTGAATACTTGCCTTGTTAAATGCAAATACAGAAGACTTACAAGTAGCATGCGACCACATGTTTATTGGATCTGTGTCCCTCCTGGTTGGTACTGGCCACTCGGGAGGTCACACGAGGCTGGCTCCAGGGAATAGTCAACGCTTCTTTGACTGAGGGTGTCTTTCCTGCCGCCTTGAAAGAGGCGGT
>JANHFT010005023.1:377426-387486 GCA_032467955.1 Pseudoxenodon macrops
ATGTATGTATGTATGTATGTATGTATGTATGTATGTATGTATGTATGTATGTATGTATGTATGTATGTATGTATTGTTTATTCTGTTTAATTATTAATAAAATTATTGGAATATAATGATATGCACACTTGAATCCATTTTTAGAAATAAACCTTTTCTTCTTTCTGCAAGTAATTCAAGCACATTTATTCAATGTATAGTAAGTGACATTGTTAAAATAAATGGAAGGCAGCTGCTCAAATGTTTAACCAAACAAGCTGATCAAAAAGACAGGGCCAGACGTTTCCCATAAGTTCTGCATATGAAGGCACCAGGGAAATCAGCAGGGCACTAATGCTAAAGAAGCCAGACAAGTTCAATCATAACATGAAATTCTATCAAGACTATAAATACTGCATTTCCTTAGTCAGTGTCTCAAAGAATCAGTCTGTAGAGTCTATAGGAAAAATTGAATATACCATTGCCTGGTTTAATTATAAGTGTTACTTATATAATGTAACAATAGTTAGTAGTTGAAAAAAAACTAATGGCTTGCAAAATTCTGGTTAAAAAGTGACTTTTACATCCCATTCTTTTAAAAAAAGCCATTTTCTATTTCCCCAAGCCAAATGAAATACAGACATTTCATATTTCTCTACCTTGACTTCTGTTTTATTTCATCTACCAGTATTTTTCCAAATTACATAGCCTTTTAAACCAATTCATAATTTAAAAAAACACATGTTTATATTTAACTTTGATACACTTTTAAAAAGTGACACTTGAAATCATTCCATTCCTGTCTACTGACAAGTTTATGGTCTAATGAACTCAACATCAAGAATCGTCTAAGACTGTTTACACGGCACCTCAACAGAAGGGTCTTGATATCATTTGTGTATCAAATGGAACTGTAGAACTAAGCTGCAGAAAATCAGCCAAAGAACCTTTCCTTTTCTTGGTGTGTTTTCTCCATATCAATGTTTGTTAAGGAAATAGATAGGGATGGTTGTTCATGAAACAATATACCATGAACTGTTTGCATGATAAAGTAGCCTTGCAATGTACTTGGAACATATTTTTCTAAAGATCAAAATAGATACCATTATTTAAAATGCTCAATTAATGATGCCTGAAGTACAGTCCTAAATTCTATCTTATTATGTCATCTATATAAAAAGAGTGAACAGGAAAGCAATTGGTTATTGCCGTAAACCAGTAGTACAGGTAGTCGTCAACTTGCAACCAGAATTGGGACCAGAATTTCCAGCACTAAGCAGTTGTTAAGAGACATGCTTTAGTTTACTATCTTTTTTGCCATGTCAAGTGAAACACTGCAGTTAAATGAATCATATAGACATTACACCAATCCAGTTTCCCTAATTGACTGCTTGTCAGAAGCCATTGGAGAAGGTCGCAAATGATGATCATATGACTTTGGGGTGCTACTATCATTGCTAAAAGTGCCTGAATTCTGATCACATGACCCCTGGAATACTGTAATGGTTGTAAGTGTAAGGATCAGTTGTAAGTCACCTTTTTCAGTGCCATTGTGACTTTGAGTGATTGCTAATGAATGGCTGTAAGTCAAGGACCACATTTGGCAATAACTATTCCTTAACTGGGCTGTATTACCACTGTTCATTTCACTACAGGTTTTGGTGAATTATTGCAGATGAGCATAAGGAGAAAAAAAATCCCACCTTCCTGAATACTTATATACCCATGATAGCGAACCTATGGCACGTGTGCCACCTGTGGCACCCAGAGTCATATCTGAGGGCACATGAGGCATTGCCCTATGTCAGCTCCAGCGTGCATGTGTGCGCGGACCAGCTGATTTTCACCCTTCCAGAGGGCACGGGGAGGCCATTTTCGCCTTCCCCAAGCTTCAGGAAAGTCTCTGCAGCCTGTGGATGGCTAAAAATGGACCCAATGGACCAACCAGAATGATGCCTATGTGCATGCGCAGGGGGTAGGGCACAGGGGTGGTTGTGTGCGCATGCACGATGAGAGGGCATTGCATTATGGGTATGGGCACAATGTGTGTGTGACCCTCCCACGCTCCCCAAGCTTTTGGCACATGATGGCAAAAAGGTTAGCCATCACTGTTATATACCAAAGGTTTCCTGACACTCAAATCAGGAAGCTGAAATTTAAGCACTGCTTGGTTTATAATCTTGGTTTACAGCAATACCTGAACCATACTTTTAGCAAAGTTGCAGTTTAAACTAACAAATTTTTTCTGCAGCTTGTCAATCAAATGGGAGATGGGAGATAATGTGAAGAATGTTTTGTGTTATAGGTATATTTATGTGTCTTTGTGTGTATACACACACATACAAATCCGCCAAATAATTCACTTTTGGAATGAGCAACATTATACAGACTGAAGAAGGAAGTACGAAACATTAATCCAAAACAAAGGCTTGAGGTAAGAAAAAGAAAACATCTAAAACTAGTTTACATCAACAATAATCTTCTCAATGGTCTTTCATTCCTCAAAGTGACCCTTGTTCCACCTCTTCCATTTACTGTTTCATATATTACCTTTTATTCTTTCAATTTCTTAACCGTCTCTTCATTAAGGCTTTTTTACTTTATAAAACATTTTGTAAATTGGCTAACATACATTAAAACTGATTTCCATATGTACAAATATATGATTCTCAGTTATTCAATTTGAAAAAGAGTGAGCATTAAATGTCATTTCTTATTTTCATCCGATGTACTGATACTGTATCCCCATGACTACTCTCTCTCAACTGGGACATTATGAACTAATTTTTATCACTGTGTAAGCGGGTTTATGAAATATATAAAGAAAGGTGAGGTACACATATTTTGTGGTATATAGCACTGTGTATAATGAATGATTAAGACTGGTAGATACATTGATTTTATTTCTGTAAAGATGTATATATCACGTGATAGTCAAAAATGTATTTGGAAATAACCTCCTTCAAGAAATACAGATGAATTGTTTTAAGCTAGATTAATTTCCTCAATTATAGTAAGAAAGGAAGTTTGCCAAAATATTGTGTTTATGAGAAACAATATAAAATAAAGAAGACAGCAATGAATTATGAAGCCAATTCTGTTTATAATTTATGGAACCATTACATTGTGAATTCAAGAAAATATTTCAATAAGAATTACTGTTTTCAAATTCATATTGATTTTTCTGCATTCTATATTTAAGAACTTCTTTCCATTGAAATTTTTAGTAGCTTTGTGAATTGTTAATCACTTAATTTTATTTCCACAAACGTACTGATGTACCATATTAGCAATCCATAATTCGTTATTTGATTTATGAGTTTTTTCCAGAGCACTTATGATTTTCTAGTTGTGAATGCATGCTTTATTTCCATATATTTAAAAATCAAATACATACAAGCACAAATGAAATAGAAGGTAATATTTCCTTCTTCCAGATAACCTATATATGGCAACATAATTACACTTCTGGAATTTTTTCTATCCTCATTTTTCATGATATTATTCCTATACTTCTCATGTGATGGCTATGATTATATAATGTGTTTATGTGTTTTATTTAGACACATTTTATGTTACATTTTCACTTTTGTTTAACACTTAAGAAAGATTTGCATGGAAAGCAATATATATATATGTTGAAAATAAATGAGTTGATTCTGAAACAGAGGAAAAGAAGCTGTATTATTCCCAAAGCCATATAGCAGTAATTCCCAACAGCTTTCTTCACCATGGACCCACTTTAAACACCTTTTGTAGTCAAGAACCATGGACATGAACCACCAAGACTTAACTCAAAATTTAAATCATAACATTTCTTCAATCTTTTGTTGACCCCCTGTGACAACATCACATTTCCTCAGTGGACCTCTCCACTACTCCTGTAGAGGTAAAAAGGCTGAACTTCTGTTTTAGCCATATCAACTTAATATATTAAGATAATTGTTGCTACTTTTCCTCTAAAACCTGCTAGCCTCGCAATTTATTCATGCAGCTAAAATAGTATTCTATGAGAGATCCAGGAATGCCAAACCCTAAAACAAAAGTATTTTCAAAGAACCTATAAAGCAGTATAAATATCTTATATTTATTTACAACCAATTTTATGAAGCATATTTTCTATTATTCTTTAATCACAATTCATAAATGCAAAACAAAGAACATGAAATCTAACTCTGTCTATATTAAGATCCGCCCAGGTTCTAGGATATGTTGGAGCAGAGTGTTATTATGTTTTTATTAGAACTGTTATTAACACATTATGTGGAAGAAACAGCCTTATTCCTGATGGCTGCTAATTCTCAAAATCTCTTCCCAGTGGGGTCAATATTGGCTGGGACCAATATTGGTTTAATCTCATCACAAATGAACACCAGGACTGAGTAACTACAGCTCATTCTTAATCTACCCCTTAATTTATACTCGTTTGTGGTTTATGCTTTAACATCATTCGTGTTCTGCTTTTCCTATCTACTAAACGTTTGTGCACTGTATTTTCAAAATGATTTGGAGGAAGTGTTTAGGACTTCAATTGACACATCACATTTCATCCCAGCCTGTAAAAAGAAACACCTGCTTGAAGAGGATGTGTTGCTGGTATGAAAGTCTGGGGGTGGGGAGTATACTTTAATGAATAGGAAATAGGTGTTGTACCACTGTGAGATCAGATGAACTTCTTTAGGAACAATTTTCAAAAATTACATAGCCATATTATTTACATCTTGTCTAAAATAAGATAGATTATTAATATTTTCAGACCTATGAACAGCCATGAAATTGGTTTATCCTACTATAGTGAGGTCACTATAGTAGGATAGTGAGGTCAGAAGGAACTGTGCAGGTCTTTGTATTTGTTTACTAAAGCATAGCTGATGTCATGTGTGCGTAATCTTCAAAAACCATGGTTTTGAAACTTTCTTGTTTCAACAAATCATTATTAAAATTAAGAGGTAATGCTAAGCTTTGGGAGCTGAAATCTGGAAAGCTGTCTTCTTTATGGTTTTGAAGATGATGGAATAGAAAAAAAACACATGGTCCAATTTCAAAGAAGTCTTTTGCTTCAACAGCATTTTTTTTTATCAAGTTTCATGTTTCAAAAAATTCTGATAAAGTGCCTCCTGCTTCTAAAAGACAGAACAGCAGTATTATTTTGTTAAGATAAACGGAGAGATTTCTGCAAGTTGAGACAGTTAAGAACCTTCCTCCACTTCTGATCAGGGCAAATCAGTCCCATGGTGCAAATCTCCTTGGTACAACATAGTGTGATGCTTCAGCTGCACAAAACAGCCTAGTTCACACAGACTATTCTTTAGATCTTTCATGACATATCATAGTTTCATCATTAATTTTAGGCATAGGTATTCTGTTGAAATAAAACTTTGGCTGCACAGGTGAAAGCTATCTCAATTCTGGAAAACCTATTGTCTGAATTTAAAAAGCTTTGTTTCTGTATGTAACATCATACACTAACATGGGGGTCGGCAACCTGCGGCTCCGGAGCCGCATGTGGCTCTTTGAGCCCTCTGCCATGGCTCCCTGACCCATCATTGGCATCCCACCAGTGTGGCATTTTGTAATTGACAGATGAAAATGTTGTCAATATGCAGATTTTCTAAGTTCTGTCCAAGATTGTTTCATTTGGTACGGAAAGTGCCAATAACCACTGGGAGTACCCTTACCATTTTATGCCATAATCTTTCAATTTCATATTTCAAACCTGATATTTTCTGATGTTCTCCAATGCTTTCTTAGATTATTACGAATACTACTATAGAAAATTTGATCCAGATTACTGTCTGCAAAAGAACCAATAGGAACCGTAAATAAGGAAGAGAGTAAGAGAATTAATATGACACTATTTATTAAAAAAAGATTTTGAAAACATTCATGCATCTAGTCTTTTGAAGTCTGACACCACCAGTTCATTTGTTTCATGCATTCTGCATTCCGCTAGGCCAATGCTGAGGTAATATAACCTTGCACAGCATGTTTTGGAAACACAGATGGAGTTTCTGACTGCCCATATGGCAATAACTAGCTATTGCAACCAGACAGCTGCAGGAAGTGGGCAACCTCACTAGGGCAGCCATTCCAAAGCCCTGTTGGTGTTCTGAATTTTGCAGGAACTCATGAAACGTGTTACTCGTATTATCTCACATAGAGCCCCCGTTATAATATTTTACTTGCACATATATTTGTTACAGATTGTATATCATATTGTAACTCTCTGGGCATATTTTAGAAAGTTTCAAATTCTAGCCAATTTTGAATCTGTTTTGGAAAGCATGTAAAACTATTTCTCCTTAACTGGTACTTTAGGAGCAAAATCATACTTTTAAATTGGGTCCAGAATGTTCTTCACACAAATAGGAAGGGGTCTCTTTTAGTAGGATAGGGGGAAATCATAGAGAGAACTTTCAGATTTAATTCCCTTTCCCTCTTTTGCCTGACTAATAATAATAATAATAAATTTCAACAATAAGCAAATTCATATGTTTTCATCACTTGGGAGGTGAATCAAATAATAGTAAGCATTACGAGTGAAAATCAGAATACCAAACAATAAATGTGACACAGTACATTTAAATTGAACAAAAGGCTGAGTGAATGTCTTAAACTGGCAAGAAAATCTCATAAGGCTCTGTGCCAATCATAACTGAACAAAGAGGAAATTCCACAACTGGAGTGCTTTTACTGAGAATACCCTCTCTAGGGTTGCCTGATGAATGAGATCATTGGATCTTAATTGATTAGCAGGATAAAAAGAAAGTGGAGTTTTTCTAATGGAGTTCTCAAAGTTGTAGTCTCAAATAGTGTGGAGGACACAGGTTTGGAGAAGCTTTGTATATAGGTTCTTTTTGTATAGTGTTTCTGTTCCTAAACAGAATTAACAATAGTGACAAAAGATGCATAGGAATACTAGTAGTCCTCATTTAGCAGCCGCAGTTGGGAATCAATAACTACATTAATAAGTGAAGTAGCTGCTAAATAGTAACTCCTAAGAATTCCCCCAGCCTTTGGAATGTTCACGCTGAGAGTGAGTGTGGAATACTTGTTAGGAGGCAAAAAAAAAGTGCAAAACTGATTAGTTTTGTCAGTTTCAAACTGAAAACACAGTCACAATCACATGATTTCCCACTTACTGATTTTATGGATAATTAACATTAGAAAACGAATGTTTGTTTTACAAAAGAATAAGCCAGCGTATGTATCAATACCAATGTGCTGGCACATTGGGGGAGGGGAGAAAAACAATAGTTTAAGCACAGGGCATGTATTAATATACTCCAGTGGCAATCATGTGACTGAAGGATACTATAATGGTTGTAAATGCACCCATAGATCATAAAGTTGTGTTTTTTCCCAGCACCATGATAACTTTGAACAGTTGATGAACGAGGCAGTCAGTAAGTGACTGTATACTACCTCCTATCAGTTCTAGGTAACACTTCTTTTTCTCTCTCTTGAGATCCAATCTTGAACAGGACCAGGAAAATACAATTTGAAGTCATTATTTGATCAGAAAATTCTCTAGCCTGACTTTTAGCTACTCCTTTTCTCTGCCTCCAGCCTCCAGCCTATCTCACAGGAACAGAATGAAGATAAATGAGAGGCTGACCTTACATTACATCATCTTGTGCTCCTGAAAGGACAGGCAGAGATATACAAAACAAACAGTAATAGTTTAAATAGTTTACCTTTGGGCTGAGGTGGTGCATTCCTTATATGTAAGAGCACTACAAGAATTATGTCAATTTATAATTCCAGATATTCAATACTTCCCTTCTGCAGTTTTTTACACATATACATGCACACGACACACACACACACACACACAGCTCCATGGTTCAGGTTGGTATTGCAAGACAAACAATAACTATCTATTTTATTAACAAACTCTTCTTTTTGACCAACATTAGGGTCTTAGATGCTTAAATGCATTAAAGTTCTCCTTCTTATGCCAAAAGTGAAGAAAAAACAACTATACCTGAGCAATACAACATACTAGCATATGATTGATGCAAAACATCTGGAAGATCCAGGTTATTATTCCTGGAATAAACTATTTCTTTCCTCTCAAACCAATTTTAGATTGTATAAGCAGCTAACAGGTCTTATACAAACACACATGCATACAACAGCTACGGTATTAAAATAATGCCAATTCTTAGACTGAAACTTCTATTGCATGCAGTGTCTTTAACTACAAAGTAAACAAATATAGAATTGTGGTATAATATAAAATAGTGTCTTTTTATGAACATCATTAAAGGATAAAGGATAAAAAAATCAGAACAAGAGAGAGAAGAGGCTTTAAAAAGCTATTTTAAAACTCCAATTGGAAACTACCATATCCAAATGTTGAACCTATCATGATAAGCTATTTGATAGGTTAGTTTGGCCATGTCATGCCTCTACTGGTTATTGTTAAAGTGCTGAGTAAGCAGCATGAGTGAATAAATTGCATCCAGTTAATAAACTAATTTATCCATAATACCGGTACTAGATCTGGAACATTACAGTATTGTGATTCTCTTATCTTTGATATATTCATTTTGTATTATTTTTGAAGCAACCAATAGCCACATTTCAAGGGCAAAGGGCAATAACTCCAACTTTACTATCTCTGTTTTATAATTGTTTCAATTTGCAGAGGCTACCCAAACTCAGATTCCCAAGAAGGAAGAAAGGTCAGCTTCACTGAGTCTAAAGGTGTTGCTGGTAAAGATATTACCCAAACTATTTCCTTTATCAGCACTTTTATCTTGGACAAATGCTAGGAATGTCTCCCAGATACACACCAATATTGTGAAATTCTTTACCTTGCAGGGGAAGGAAGACATGGTGTGTGTGTGTGTGTGTGTGTGTGTGTGTGTGTGTGTGTGTGTGTCTGTTGAGAATCCTGCATCCCGTTTTAAGTCAATTGATGGATTGGTATTCGAACTACTGGTTATCTCCTTTCTGAATGAGCATAACTGAGCATGTTAAATTAGATCCAGACAGATGTATTTATAAAATCAACAGGTGCGCAAATAATAAGACCCCTTCAACCGCAATCCTAAATCCTTTCTCTGGCTGCTATTCTCCTTAGCCTAGTTTTGAAACGATGGGGGAGAGGGAATAGCTGGGGTTGTTTGAAGGCGAGGGACGCTCCGTCTGGCAGCTGATTCCTTAACTCGGAACTGAGCCTCTTTTTAATAAGTGACCATTTCCGCGTCCCTTCCGCTCTCTTGTCCCCTCATTACTTTTTTTCGGTTATCTCTAGGCTAATCTCGGTTAGCAAACAAACTTGATCTGCAAGCTCTGTCCGGTGCCTTGAAATGGAGTCCTTTGGCCATTTGCGACACACACACACACACACACGCTTCCCCTCGCCAGGGCACCACTAGAAGAACCGCGCATTCCTTCAGCTGGACGGGCGCAACTAACTGCAGCTCCTGACTGAAAGACGGCGGCGAAGCGGGAAAAGGGGGGGGGAGAGATTCCTCCCGAAGGGCGACTCAAAACTCCCCCCCCCTCCCGCAATGGCAGCGTTCGCCAGGCAGCCAGCTGAAGGAAGAGGCGACCGCCCGGGCAAAAAAAAAGCCCGGCTGGGCGGACCAAGCGCTTTTTTTTTTACCTGAGAGAAGAGCGGCTTGGGGGACTCTCTGAGACGAAGTTCTGTTCCGCCCTGCTCGGCAGCCGGGATGGAGTGTAAGAATGGTAGGCTGTCAGCACCACGCTGCCCGAATCCTTTATCTCCATTATGGGACGCGCATGTCTTCCTCAACGCCTGGCGACCGACAAGTTGTCTACGGGAAGCCTTTGGCTTCTTTGGATCAAAGGACTCCGTCAAGTCAGCCAGGCATGGCCTTGCCCTTTAAGAGCCCGTTCCCTTGTTACGGATTGCCGGGCAGGCGAGACGAGGCTCTTCCTCCTGCCAGAACATATGAATTAACGTAGATTCCAAAACGCCGCCCCCTCGCCCGCCTCCCTCGAAGAAAGCCCCGAGTTTCTAAGTAACTAGAAACCAGAAGGAGCCCTGCCCTGCGTGGCACTGAGGTCCAGAAGCCCATACTCCTCCGTCTACTCCCACCTCTTT
>JANHFT010005023.1:391931-407783 GCA_032467955.1 Pseudoxenodon macrops
CTTTTCATTAAACTAGACATGCCCAGTTCCTGCAACTGTTCTTCATATGTTTTAGCCTCCAATCCCCTAATCCTCTTTGTTGCTCTTCTCTGCACTCTTTCCAGAGTCTCAACGTCTTTTTTACATTGTGGCGACCAAAACTGGATGCCATATTCCAAGTGTGGCCTTACCAGAGCCTTATAAAGTGGTATTAACACTTCACCTGATCTTGATTCTATCCCTTTGTTTATGCAGCCTAGAACTGTGTTGGCTTTTTTTTTTAGGATGATGATGACTATTTAAACCATCTTTTCATTCAAACCTGGCTAGGGTTTGGGGCAGATTTTTAGCCCACAGCTTGTTAGCGGCTCACCTGTTTCATAACCCAGACCCTCACAGGAGTCATCCCTCTGCGTTAGACCCATTGTTAAATATCTTCCCTCTGCTTGGAGAGACATTCATTAAGCGAGCTGAGAGTTGAATGTCCCCTTTGGCAGAAGTAAACAAGGAGTTACATAACCTTCATTAATGAGGTTTGTGTGGCAGAGATTCAACGCGGATCCCTTCTGTTGGGCCTGCCAGCTCAGGGGACTGGCAAACGACCTATTCATTAGCAACACTGGAAGCTCAGGATGCGCTGGGGGAGGGGGCAGCTTCATGCTGAGGGACATTATAATGGTTGCTAAGCATATGGAGATGCGGCATGAACACACCGGTGGAAGAATATTCCAGAGTCCCAACTTAATCAAGTTATTTACTCCGCGTCATGGCTTAACTCCTTGGTCCCAAAGGATGTCTGTTCTTGCTGAAGGTCTCCAAAGGAACAGATAATGGTCTAGAAATCCAGAATCCTCTTCCTTTCAGGTTTTATCTTCTCACCAAAGGTGAACGGAACCCAAAGACGTGAACGATGGAAAAGGAGAAGGTTAAATATCTCAGAAAGAAAAGGTTTCATCCCTGCTTGAACGATGTTGAGGTTCTAGAAAGGTGTTGAGGTTCTAGAAAGAGTGCAGAGAAGAGCAACAAAAAGGATTAGGGGATTGAAGGCTAAAACATACGAAGAACGGTTGCAAGAATTGGGTATGTCTAATTTAATGAAAAGAAGGACCAGGGGAGACATGATAGCGGCCTTCCAATATCTCAGGGGCTGCCCCAAAGAAGAGGGAGTCAAGCTATTCTCCAAAGCACCTGAGGGCAGGGCAAGAAGCAATGGGTGGAAACTAACCAAGGAGAGAAGCAACTTGGAACTAAGGAGAAATTTCCTGACAGAACAATTCATCAGTGGAACTGCTTGCCTCCAGAAGTTGTGAATGCTCCAACACTGGATGTTTTTAAGAAGATGTTGTCTGAAGTGGTGTAGGGTTTCCTGCCTAGGCAGGGGGTTGGGCTAGAAGACCTCCAAGGTCCCTTCCAACTCCGTTATTCTATTCTATTCTACAAAAGTTTGTTTAGTGACCATTCTAAGTTGCAACAGCGCTGAAAAAAATGATTTATGACCATTTTTTTCACACGATTCTTGCAGCGTCCTCATGGTCACATGGTCAAAATTCAGACGCTTGGCAACTGACTCACCTTTATGACCGTTGCAGTGTCCCAGGGTCATGTGATCCCCTTGGGGGGAACCTTCTGACAAGCAAACTCAGTGGGAAAGCCAGATTCACTTAAGAACTGTGTTACTAAACGAATCAGTTACAAGGTGAGAAGAAAGATCGTAAAACTGAGCTAAACTGACTTAACGTTTCCCTTAGTTATGTAAATTTGGGGCTCAATTGTTGTCGTAAGTCAAGGACTACCTGTATATCTAACATTAAACCTAAAGATGTTTAATATTAAGATATATTTAACGTTTGGGGGTTCCCCCCCTTTTTTTTGTACACAATTTTTTATTTCTGTGTTAGTGTTGGATGTTTGTTTTTCTGTTCTGTGTTTTACTCTCGTTGATAAACGAGAATAAATACAAAAAAGAAAAAAGAAAGAAAAAGGTAGGATGCTGAATTTGGGGGCTTTGAAGATAAGATGAGAAGGAGGACGAGGGACCAGGAGAGCTGAGTGCCAAAGGGAACGGATTGCTAATCCAAGCGTTTCCATGAGTGTGTTTGCCACTGCTTACTCATTTGCGTATTTGGGGCAGTTTGTCATGCAGTGTCTCATTTTTGCCAAATTTGGCTATCTTTCCTGCTGACACCTGATTCACCCCTGGGTGAGCGATAAAGCCAGGAGTGCATCATATCTGGGACAATCTGACATGACTCTTGGTTTTCCTTGGTTTTTAGACATCTTTAGTTCTGGTTTTAAGAAAAGTTCTAGCCAGGTATTTCACAAATAAGACAACTTTAAGATGTAGTGGACTTCAACTCCCAGAATTCCCCAGCCAGCTATGCTGGCTAGGGAATTCTGGGAGCTGAAGTCCACAATTATTGGCTAGGGAATTCTGGGAGCTGAAGTCCACAATTATTGGCTGGGGAATTCTGGGAGCTGAAGTCCACAATTATTGGCTGGGGAATTCAGTCCACAAATCTTAAAACCGCCATGAAAGTTGGTTGGGTTATGAAAACCTTGGTTGCCTCTGGACAACCTTCCAAACTTGGTTATTCTTGAGCATGTTTTGGGAGCATTTTACCAAGCTGTTTGTAATCATTGGCCAAAGAAACATTGCAAAACAGTGGCTGTTTGTCTCATCTCTAAATTATTTGGTTTGCAAAACATCAGCCGCTAACACCGGGTGAGGCATACATACCCTGCGTAAAAAAAAGAATTGCTTGCTCATAAAACTTGACTTTTTTGGGTGGTGATTTGAGTTTGCAGAATTCTTTTACTACAGAGTTAGATTCCTGAGTTAGATTTTTCTCTTGTCCTACTTTTTTGACAAAAAGTCTTTAAAAAAAGAAGAAGCTATTAATCGATACAGCTTGTCCTTGCTTTAGAGATTGTCTCGGATAGCGACGGTTCACAGTTATGAAGGTGATGAAAGGAAGGAAGATTTATTTTGGGGGGGCATGAAGGTGGCCACTGGAACTTCAAATTGTGTCCTAAGTATTTTTTTGAGAGAAGGGATCCGTCATAATTTTGAATGGTCACTAGGCAACTGCTCCTACATTACCTATGAGTGGTCCTCCAGTTACGACCACAGGTGAGCCCAAAATTTCCATTGCAACGCAAGACAGCTGTTAAGTGAGTTGTGCTCCATTTTACAACCTTTCTGTTGTAAAATCACAGCTGTTGTGAAGTGAATCATGCGGTCATTAAGCGCATCTGGACCGACCCTGCTGTTCGGAAGCTGGCTGGGAAGGTTTCCAATGATGATCACACAGTGACGGGAGAATACAACCGTCGTAAATACGTGCTCCTTGCCAGGCACCCGATTTTGTATCGTGCGACCATTGCGGGGATGCTGCAACGGTTGTTAAGTGGGAAAAACAGTCGTAAATCACTTTTTCCAGTGCCGTCGTAACTTCAAACGGTCACTAAACGAGTGTTTGTAAGCGGAGGCCTGCCTGTCTATTGCATGTCAGCTGCAGAAATTATATTGAATAAAAATATGGAGGAACCCGTCGTGAATACAGTAAAACAGGGGTCTGGAACTTTGGCAGCTTTGCTGGCTGAGGAATTCTGGGAGTTGAAGTTCACAAGTCTTGAAGTGGCCAAGGTTCGAGACCCCTGCACTAAAAATCGGGGTGAGTCCAGGGTTCTGGTCTCACAGATTTGGGTCCAGCGTCACCATCTCAAGAGTCAACAATGTTGTTTTCCCATTCCTTGTACTGCAATTGCAGGCGATGGGAGAGGGCAAGGTTGTGTGTGAGGCACCAGGAAACCATCTCTATTTCTATCATTAGCGACACGTGTAGCAAGTGAGTCATGAGGCGGTTTCTGCCAGTAACCGAGGAAGGAAAAAACAAGCCGACTGCTTCCTTATTTAAAAATAAATAAATAAAAACACACCGAGCAATTAATCTCCGGAACTCACTTCCTCAGGGGATTTGCTGAGGCGAGATTCCAACTCCCGCCCCCCCACATCCCAGAGGACGAGATGATTGGACGTGGAAGGTGTCTTTGGGCCTGCCGTGCCTATTAGTCTTGGTTGAGCCAGGCTGAGGCGCACTGACAAAGGAGAGGAAGTTGTAGGAAGTTGGGAGGGGAACAATTTGGGGCTTTAGAGAACTGGACTTGGGGAAGACTGGGGTGGGGTTACACTTGTCTTTTGTCTTGGGAAGGGACAAAGAGATTCAAATAGAATCAGAACCAGGGGTGGGTTCTATCTACCTTCCCTACCGGTTCGGGGTTGCGCCGGAAGTGCGAGTTTTGCCCACGTCACTCCCAGCTTAAAATCATCTGCACATGCGCAGGAGGCTTTGCGCATGTGGAGAGGGTTATTTTCGATTACATTTTGCTCCACTGGACCGATTTCAAGCTGGAGGACCGGTTCGGGGGCGTGTCCAGCCGGCTGTTGCTGCCGGGTCAGCACGCGGGGGGTGGGGTGGGGGTCCGAACCAGCAGGAACCCACCTCTGATCGGAACCGATAGAAGTTAATATTTATTGCTCGGGGTTGACCTTTGAGTCAACCTCTCTGAGCTTGGCGCTATATCCTTCTAACATTGATGATGATACCTAGTTGGGTCATGAAACGTCTGCAAGAAAACAACCGAGCTCAGAGAGCATCAAGGACCCCACAGTCTTCCTCCTCCTCTACACAAATCCGACTCCCTTCTAACACTGATGATGTGGGCTAGTTGGGTCATGAAACGTCTTCAAAGAAAACAACCGAGCTGAGAGAGCCCCAAAGACCTGAAACGGAACTGTCCTCAGATGCCTTCAAAACAGCCCCAGGAATGAGTCCATTCACCAGGAGGTTTAAACTGACCTTCAGGGCAACTTGAAAGCAAGATGACCATAGCCTCAAAGATGATGTGTCTGAGCCTCTCCTCTGGAGGAAGCTGAATCCTCCCACGGAGAGACATAGGGCTTATCTTGTTTGGGTGACTCCTAAGAATGACAAACCTATCCAGAGGTTGTGGAAACAGGCCACATCAAGGTTGCAACCTAGAACCTTCTCCATGGAGGTGACCTTTCTCTCGCTGAATCACAAGGCTTTGGAACGACAGGTGGCCCAACATCAAAGCAGGTGATTCATGAATCCTGCTGACTACTTGTGCACCAAAACCTTTCTCATTTTCCTTCAGATCCTTCTAAATGTTGATGCCAAGGGTGAAACGCTGGCACCTCCTGCTCCCGAGGCAGGGACAATGCCACTAAGCTGTGCTACCCTCTGGTCCAAAAGCGCCTCATAGGCAGAGAGCCACAGGTCCATTTGCCCTGGTTATGAGCTGCTCAGGTTGACACCTATTCATTCCCAGGTTGGCGTCACTTGGGAAGGAGGCTGGACTCCTAAGCATAGCCTTCCATCCAACGCCACCCATCACCTTTGATCTCTTTCCAAACCTTGCCTGGCCCATTGATGACCTACAGAATCTTGGATTACCAAGAAACCAAGAATAACCTAATTGGAAGGGAGCTTGGAGGTCTTCTAGTCCAGCCCCCTGCTCAAGCAGGAGACCCTACACCCATGATGGTGAACCTATGGCATGCATGCCACAGGTGGCACACGGAGCCATATCTGAGGGCAAGGGCGGCGTTGCCCTATGTCAGCTCCAGCGCGCATGCGCGCACTGGCCAGCTGATTTTCGCCCTTCCAGACCCCCCTGTGCTCACCCCCGCTTTTGGCACGCAATGGCAAAATGGTTAGCCATCACTGCCCTACACCATTTCAGACAAATGGTTGCCCAATTTCTTCTTAAAAATCTCTATTGATGGTGTATTCACAACTTCTGGAGGCAAGCCGTTCCACTGATTGATTATTTACTTACCATATTTTTCGGAGTATAAGACGTACCTGAGTTTTTGGGGAGGAAAATAGGGGGAAAAAATCTGCTATCAGGTATTCATCCGGCTAGCGTCCTTAGTCTGGTCAGCCTTTCTTCAGTGAGTAGAACTGCCATAACCCCAAGTAAAATCCAGTGCTGGTTAGGGATCGCAAATACATCACGTAATATATGTAACACATTATTCAGCACATTATTTTATCCCCTGATTAGGACTGGGGGGAAAAAAGCTTATTTGGAGAGAGTAGCAATGAAAAAAGGCTGCAAAGATCGCTTCACTCTTCACTTACCTCGCTAGGTCTGGAAAAAAAAAGCTTTGAAAAAGCTACATTCAGAGTATAAGACGCACTCAAATTATCAGCTCCAATTAGAAGGAGAAAAGGTGCGTCTTATACTCAGAAAAATACGGTAAACATTTAATGAATTTAGAGTCAAGCTATAATCTGTTAGTTGACATAGGAATTTTTTTAATTTCTGCCTTTGAATTAACTATTCAACCAAATGGAAGCTGCATTGGTTGAAATGTTAACTGTTCGCTTTAAAAAAATCATCAGTATTAAACTAGACCAGGGGTGTCAAGCTTGATTTCATTGATGGCCACATCAGGGTTGTGTTTCACCTCAGGTGGCCTGAGGGGGGCATGGCTGGGCTGTGTGTGGCCAGCTCAATGTCACTTGTCTCGGGGGCACTTGTGGTGGCCTGTGGTGCCTCTGCCAGTGAAAATGAGCTCCTAAGCTCTGTTTTTGGCTGCGACGGCCTCCTGCAACCCTCTGCCAGCAAAAACAGAGGTCTGGAGAGGGGATCTGTGGGCCAAATTTAAGCACTCTGCAGGCTGGATCCAGCCCCTGGGCTTTGAGTTTGACATCCCTGAACTAGATCTAGACTGCACAATGTCCATTGGCTCAAGGGCAATCTCAAGTTTGAGTAGTATGGCAAGGTCCATATTTCAAAAATGGAGTGGGCAAATCTTAGGGCTGTTTTGAAAAGGCTCAAGAATTTAAAAAGAATCTGCAATGTCGACAGAATTAATTTTGTCCTTCCTTCAGCAGCACGCACGCACACCCCAAATGCAAGAAAGAGTCCAGATTTTTGGCCAGGGCATATTTTTATGATAAGTGAAGTTCTTCTGTAAATGCACCACAGGTAAAAGCTTGCATAAGGGAGTGGAATGCCACTTTGTCTCAACTAAAACAGTGAGTTTTCTGACATTCAACATTTGTCAGAAATCTTTAATGAAGTGAAAAGATAAAGAACCTTCTATTCAAGCACATGCTACAGGTAGTCCTTGACTTATAGCAGTTTATTCAGTGACCACTCAAAGTTACAACAGCACTGAAAAAAGTGACTTATGACCATTTTTCACACTTACAACCATTGTATGGTCCTCCATGGTCTGTGATAACAATTCAGATGCTTGGCCACTGGCTCATATTTATGACGGTTGCAATGTCCCAGGGTCATGTGATCACTTTTTGCAACTTTCAATGTCAATGGGGAAGCCAGATTCACTTAACAACCATGTTATTAATTTAGCATCTACAGTGATTCACTTAAAAACTGTGGCAAGCAGAGTCGTAGAATGAGGTAAAATATACTTAATAAATATCTCACTTAGCAACAGAAATTTTGGGCTCAATTGTGGTCATAAGTCAAGGACTACCTGTCTTTTGTCAAATAAGGGAATCATGAGAGCTGCCTTCAGTTGGTTCTAATCACTTGCATCAGAACTGTAATAACATTAAAAATGTAGCATAACAAAGAGATGGCAAATGAGAAATACTCACATTATCATGAAATAAAATGCATATTAATATGTTGGACTGTTAATATTGTTCAACATTACCATTCAAGTCCAAACAGATTATACCTTTGTATCCTGTATTGTATAGGCCCTAATTTTTTTTAATGTATTTATTTGTCAAGTGTATATATGATTACAGACAAAGTATAAAAACATAAGATGTATAAGCTTAGTTATGAGTACATGAGATGGTTATGAATTCATCGAGACATTAGGACAGAGATGGTAGGCATGCTGGTACGTTTATGCACACCCCTTACAGACCTCTTAGGAATGGGGTGAGGTCAATGGTAGACAGTCTAAAATAAAGGTTTGGGGGTTTGGGGAAGAAACTACAGAAATTAAACATGAAGGAGAAGCATGTGGAATTCTGATTTTGTTCCATGTATTCACTCTTACACAATTGGAAGATATGCTAAAAGTGTTCTATTAATAATGTTTCTATTGATACAGAATCTATAAATAAAAGATGTTCTTGCATATGAAGAATTTGATGTTTCTATATTATGAAAATAGACATTGTGATCATGTTGCTTTCAACTGACATAATTCTTTTTTTTTTTAAACAGAAATAGTTACAGACGTTGAATGTCTTCGTAAACCTATATTCTGAGTGGGAACAAATGTAGTACTAGTGTTAATTTAAACTGGCCCCAATAGACGTTAATGCACTAATAATTCCATTCCGTTGCTTGAGGGACTGAATATGAATATATTGGCTCATATCCAACATACCGGTAAATTGTGTGCATACTGTATAATATAACTTTCCCTGAATATTCAATGACAATTATAAAATTAATGATGCTATTGGTCTGAAGTAATATAAGATGATATATAAAAATAAAAATAGGATCATACATTGTTCTATAACTAATAATATGGTTGGTTTATTTATTTTTAACATAATTTTCTAGCCCAGCCATTTTTATTTTTAATCTATATTTTATAGTTTTGATTTATAAATCTAGCCAATTATAGATTTTTAAAGAAACTATACAGGTAGTCCTTGACTTTGACCACAATTGAACCCAAAATTTATGTTGCTAAGTAAGAAATTTGTTAAGTGAGTTTTATCCATTTTACAACTTTTCTTGCCACATTTGTTAAGTGAATCACTGAAGTTCTTAAATTAGTAACACAGGCAGTTAAGTGAATCAGGCTTCCCCATTGACTTTGCTTTTCAGAAGGTCACAAAAGATGGTCACATCACCCCATAACATCAACCCAACAACTGTCATAAATATGAACCAGGTGACAAGCATCTGAATTTTGATCATGTGACCATAGAGATGCTGTAATGGTTGAAAGTGTGAAAAATGGCCATAAGTCATTTTTTTCAGTTCTGTTATAACTTCAAACAGTCACTGAATGAACTGTTGAAAGTTGAGAATTGCCTGTATTTATAAACTATTGCCTTGATTTAGGGTAATGTGTGAACACAGTCTTTAAGTCAACTTAATATTAAATTTATTTTAAATTATATTGACTCAACCCTATAAGAAATAAAACTAGGTCTGAGGATGGTTTGATTCACAGTAGAATTTGGCCTGACAGCCAGTTCGGTATAGTGATTAAAGTACTGAGCTGGAAATCAGGAGATCGGGAGTTCTAGTCCTGCCTTTACACTATGTCAACTGGGTGACCTTGGGCCAGACACTCTCTCTCAATCTAGGAAGGAGTCAACAGCAAAACATTCCTGAAAATACTTGCAAAGAAAACTGCAGGGACTAATGTGGGTAGTCACCAAGAATATGATATAATTAAAACATGTCTTTTATTTCTTTAAAAGTTATGAAGGAATGCCTTGATTTGGCTGCAATCAAGTTACCCCTTACAGGCTTCTACTTACGAAAGGGTTATAAAGAGAAGTTGCTTATAAGTCTATTTTGTTTATAAGGCCAAACAAGCATTAAAAAAAGATGCAAGCGGTAATCTAAAGAAAGCAGGAAAGGATTAGCCTTCCCCCAACTGAGTATTTATTCTCAATAAGTACTCCTAGCATATAACCTTGTAGGGTGGAGTTGCAGGCAGGTGTTTTTTGTAGAATTGGTGAAAGTTCGTAACTCAAAAGTTTGAAAGTAGAATAATATCCATATTAGTAAGTCATTCATGGAATAGTATTTGGCCAGCAGAGTCAATTATGCTTAATTTCACCTACAAACATTAAAAACAATGTCATTTTTCTGGTTTTGTCTCAGTTAAAGTTTTAGTTTGCAAATAGAAAGATCTTCATAAATTGTTATAGAGTTTTACTAGAATTACTTTTCTGGATTTGACTGTTGAAGTATAACGAAGACAAACTAAACATAGGTTTTAATTTAATGTCAGGATGTGAGCTTTTGAAATAGTTCAATTTTGTGCTGAGGAACTTAATATCCATAATATTTGGAGAAGTAAAATATGTATGTTTCTTTTGTTTCAAAAATTGTGAACTTTTTAGCTTTCAAACTGGTTATCATACTTGTGGAAATAAAAACAGAACTAAGTAGTTTCTTTTGAAATACATGATTAGGGAACAGACAGAAATGTTTAAGATCAAAGACAGGAAGAGCTTTCAGTCAATATGTCTCTTGAGATTGGCATTTAAAAAAAATAAAATCACCCTAAATCTAATTTACTTTGTCATTATTTTGGGTTTTGCTTCACTTTTACTAGTTGGACTTACTAAGTCAATGCACAGGATTTCACCATTTAATGCTGTCTGAGAACTTTAAAACAAGTCAGTGATGGCGGAATTGTATTGAGACATTAAACTTTCTCAGGATTACCTCTAATCATAGGGCAAGATAGACTTGGGGTATCTGCAGAAAATAAGAACCTGGCCATACACCCAGGACTTTACCATAACAAAGAAGATTGAGTAAAGTCTATTGGAAAAGTTACAACATGGATAACTTGGCCTCTCCCAGAAAAGAAATTAAACATAAGTCCTTCTTGTTTCCTCTTTATCTCAGATGAATGATTTATGGATCGCCAAAGCTAAAGAAAGCCATGGTCCAACTATACTCCAACAGGACCATCATATGCATTTTCCTGTCAAAGTATGCCTTTGATATATATGAGTGATTCCCAAAATTTCCTTATTTATAGAATGTTGCTTTTAATATAGCAAAGAGATCAAGAAGTATGTTCTTTACTTCCCATATTTATGACTGCCACTGAAAACAATCCAGAATATTTTTCCCTGGATGACAAATAATTTATACACTAGGAGTATTTATCATCAATAAGGTCAGGATCACTTTATTAATATGTAACATAAAATGATTATTCTATATATCCAGAGGTATAATATGCTGGTATGATTATCCATGTATGACATTATCTTAATGGTGGAGACAAAGGTAAAAAATCGGAATGTATGTAAATTTAAGCTTCTGTATTTAAATAAGTAGACTTTTAATATTTTATTTTAAAGAACTATAGATTATATTTATTTTCAATATGTTATTTTTTTCTGGCTTTTTGGCAAAGGCACTAAGGCATGTATTATTGTATATATTTTCAGATATTCTGAAGTCACATTAGTTAAATAAATAAATAAAAGTTCACCAAATGATAGTTTTTTTAGTAAACAGTTACAAAGTATTAAATCAATAAACAATGAGTTTCTTCATTTCAATTTCATACATTTCCTTCTTTTTCTTTTGTTTATGATTTTTACATGAATAATGTATTCCACTCTTGTATTTAGTTTTATAGGAAAATATTTCTTTTACTGCCTGTCTTCTTTATTTACTCCAGACTAGATCAAAAGCCACTTCAATTATATTTCCTATTTCTAACCTTTTTATTTATTTATTAGAAGTGTATACTACCTGAGTTTTGCCTTAATAAAGATTACCTCCGCTCAAATTTCTGAATTCTCTTTCTTAAAAAGTGTTAAGTTTCAGTTTCTTGGAGCTATAAATCACTGGGTTTCTCAAATTCATCAGTGGTTATTCCTTTTCAAAGTCTACCTGGCTTAATAGTTTCTTCAGTCATACACCTGTCCCAAAGAAAAATAGGACATGAACATAGACTTATAATTGAAAAAGGGCACTTTGCTTATTGCTTTTCAGTCCGGTATTTAACTAGGTATATAAACTCTTTATGAAAACTTTATGGACAGGGACCTACCAAGTAGCTGCTACCTTTTAAATTCTGTATTACTTTCTACAGCTTGCCATTCTATGTATATTTCCACAACAGTTATAGTCCACTTTATAGATTGTATAAAAACGGAACAGCAGAATTTCTTTAATTTAAGAATAGCTAATAGGGTAGGTTTGATACCTACCACATACCTTTCCCTCAGCAATGCTGGTGCCTTATTACTAACCATGTCCCTTGATTTGATCCACCACATAAGGACAGGTGCTTCAAAATTAAAGAACTGCTCTGATGTGGCTATTTCTTAAAAATTTGAGCTTGAAAATGCCTATAATGAGAATTACCTTCCTACACTGGCACTTAGAGAGCTAGTTTCAACTGTCCTAAGCACTTCCTTTTGAGGAAAAAAAATGAAGAGAAGTGCCAGCCAGGCAATACTAAGAGGAGCACCGCCTAGGGACCACAGCCTACTGTAAACAAGCAAAAGAGGTATTGTGCATATTTTATCTCTATCAGAATATAGCATACATGGTATTGCGATTGATCATGTGGCTAAAGAATCTGAAAATGTATCAGTATATATTCCTCGGGCTACTGTATAGTTAACTGTGGCAAACCCAGATCTTCTCAGTCAGTTATAATTTAGTAAGTTTCTCAGTCTGAGCTGCTGTCACTTGTTTAACATATCATAGTTTAAAAATCTTGATTACATGGAAGAGGTAAGCTCAGCCATTATGATTCATATAAGGATGGTTATCATTATTTCAACCACAAGAGACTGGGATTTCAACCATAGAAGCTGTGATTGAAACAACACTGCCTGAAGTAATTTACAAAACAGAAAAACATTTGTATATTTGAAAAAGCCACAATTTAAAATGTCAGAAATTCACCCATTCCATTCCAAAAAAAGTAAAACATAATTTTGAGTCAGGAAAATACATTGTCAAATAAAATCATCCATGCTTCAGTGCAATAGAATGATGCAGATTCTGAAATACTTTAGAGTACAGTTTCTTCTTGAATTGCAGTATGTAGTAAATGATAAGCATTGAAATGGGTTATATAGAAGACAGAACAAAAGTAATATTAAATTGTAACCATTCATTTAGTTAGTTCTATGATTAAAGCAAACTTGTTTTTGTAGGAAGACAAAGTTGTATAACTGCCAAAATGGATTTCACATCCTTTGAAATCTGACTTTAACCTAAAAAGAGAGTTTTTATTCCAGATACATTTTAATTTATCTGCCAGTTATTGTTTAAGGCATTTCTAGCATCTCTTATTTATGTTAAATTCATCCATTAATGAGGTAAACATTTTGTCCTAAATAAAAAATACATGACTCAGATTACGTACAATGTAAAAGCAAAATGGATACAATTATGTGTTATCCTTGATAGATTGTTTAGAACAATGGAATGGAACAAGAATGATTGATATTTGGCTAATATAGTTCAGTATTTTTGTCTAAAACAATCTATACTACTTAATACAGGTCAGCACAATTAGAACATGGACTGTATGTTGTTTTCAAATTAGTCCTTTTTTCTCCAGAATTACTGTCTCCTTCTACTTTTTAGAATTTGCAAAGAGTTAAGGCAAATGTTTTTATTTCACTATTTTCTGTGTTCTGCTAATGCTATCAGACTTGTGAAGACAGCACTAGCCTAACCAGTTATATACTAGATACTACTGTACCATATTTCTATTTGCAATTCTATTCCTTTCGATTTCTCTCCTTTAATAAGCCTAGGGGACCACAGGCTAACTTCCATCAAGGGAGCACGTAACAGAAGGAACACTTCTGGTATCAGAAGCAATTAGCTACAGTATATGTTGTTGTCCTGCTTTCCACAAATGCAGTGGCATATTTAAAATTTAGCCAGGTATCTAATTTAGTCAGAATAGATTGTCTAGATGTTGGGAAAAGTGTCACCGAAAGATAAAACAAATATTAAAAAAATAAGAAAATGTGAATAATTGCTATGCAGCACATAATCATCAGTTGATAGAAGGCCTCAGAAGGATTTATCTCTGATAACAGAAAGTGCAAACCACAAATTATAATTTTTTAATATTTATACTACCCCCACTTTCCAATTTTTTTTATTTTTCTGTTCCTTCCAAAATAAAATAAATGTTAACTGAAATAATATATATAAATGTTATTCTGTCCCTTCCTAAATAAAACAAGTTTAACTGAAATATAAATAGAATATTGCTTGCTTCTTGGGAATACTATTTTTGGGAACATCCCAAAGAAATCTGAATATTAGAAATAATATGACCTAGTGATAACACAATAAGGTAGGCTCTCCTGTTTACTCGGAACTTGTTAGAAGAGTTGTTTTTTCATATAATGGAAGTGATGTACTTAAAAACATAGGGAACAGGGAAGAAGAATAGAGAAAGGAGGGATGCCTAGATTAGTCTTGTCAAAGTTGACAGTGCCCAGTATCTGTTTGGCATAATCCATGACTGCCAATGCATTGTCAGGCAGCATCAAGTAATACATATTAAAATCTAGTATTATAAATTTCATGCCTAAGAGTCCTGTCAGTGAATGCTTTCCACTCCTAGTTCCAGTCACACAAAGGACAGAAATTCTTGTTATAGCCAGAGTTAGAGGTAGTACAGTGAAGAGATGTCAGATTGTTCTCCATTTATATTTTTAAAAAATTGGAGGAGGAAAAGAAGACAGATAAGCTTGCAATTTGCATTTGGCACATTTCATAATAGATGATCTAATTACTAGCTGTGTATTTAAGAAATAACATTAGTGGCCTGGCTCCAGTTCCTTTTCCTCTCTACAGTACAAATCGCTGATGAAGCTAAAAGACTGAATTGAGATGGCACAAATTTCATCTTCAAGAATTTAATTCTTACTTGAGGAAAATATACTGCAACTTTAGAACTGGAGGATAACATATCAGGAATAACTCAGACCCAAGATTCGCCATTTTATTATCAGTAGACACTTGCCTGAGTCAACAAAACAGATGTCTAGCTGCCTTCTCTATCATACCACAGTAGTCTTAAGTCTATGAGCTGGAATATTTATTATAAGAGGCATCTGTTCTATGAGCAGCTGCTGACACATCTGCCATATCATGTAGAATAAGGAATAACTGTAGTCCTGCACTGTTTGCTAAAGAAAAAAAAACTAATTAGAACCGTTAATATTCAGAACATATTTCATTTTTACAAAGCAAAAGAGATTGTACTGAGAGATTGTTTTAATATATAATATATAATTTCTTTCATTGGTACTGAATGCTTTTTTTAAAAAATTTGAGATCATGAGATTTACTTTATTGGAACTTTTACTGGATTAGACACAGCCTATCAACTTCAGCATTCATTACAAAACTAGGTTGTACTGAATGATGCACTTCTGGGTGATGAAAGTTGTTGTTTAACATAATGTTGATGATAAAGAGCCTCCATTAAAATATATTAAGTTCAAAATAAAGAAAGCAGCACATATCAATTAAAATTTATTTAGCATACATCAGCTTTACCTACAAAAATACTTGTGTCTACTTGTGTCTATGTCTAGAAAGAGATCCAGTGTGTCTTTCCAGACATACTGCCAGGTACATAAATACCTGTCCCATGTGATAAATAACAGTTGAAAATAACCAGCCTCATGCGGCACCTTAAAGATGTATGCATTTGTTATGGTAGTTATGATGTCCTCGCTTTCAGAGGCTAAGGTTTACTCCATCAAATTCCTGAGTTGCTGGGGTTGTATGCAATGACAGAGAAAGAGAAAAAGGAAAAAATGAGATTAGATTCCCCCCCTAATTTTCCATTAGAAAAGTGGAACTAGAAGTGTAAAAGAATAAAATACTTTTTCAAAATATGAGAAATAAACATATGCAAAATAAATATACCGATGTAAATAAGTTCAAATTCTAAAGCTCTTTTATAAATTAAAATATTTGGAAGCATAAGATTATGTTATCACTTTCTCATTTCATTTTGTCCAAAAATGGAGTGTGAGTAGTTAGACTGCTTTATCTATCTATCTATCTATCTATCTATCTATCTATCTATCTATCTATCTAACTATCTATCTATCTATCTATCTATCT
>JANHFT010005024.1:0-15732 GCA_032467955.1 Pseudoxenodon macrops
CTGCTCAAGCAGGAGACTCTACACCATTTCCGACAAATGGTAGTCCAATCTCATCTTGAATGTCCCAAGTGTTGGAGATGTTGAAAAAGTGCAAAGAAGAGCAACTTCTTTTAAGGGCCTGGAGAGGAAAAATATATAAAGAACGGTTGCAGCAATTGGATATGGCCAGTCTAGAGAAAAGAAGGAGTAGGGATGACAGTTATCAATATTCCAGTATTTAAGGGGCTGCCACTAAGAAGAGGGGGGGGCAACTTATTTTCCAAAGCACCAGAAGGCAAGACAAAGAAACAATAAATAAATGAGTAATATATTTTTGAATATCTTACTCTAAGTCCAATTGATCTTTTTTTTCTCTTTTGGTCTACAACACCTGCCCAAGGTGCAAGAAATCAAGTGAGTCAAAGTCATTTCCTCAAAAGAGGAAGCAAAGAGTTTAACTTCTTCAGATTTATAGTTTGTTTGGAATACAGGAAGGATAAATTGGATGGAGGAGTTCAATTTTTTTCAGTTGATCTCCAGGTCTCCTTGGACCAAGCTGCTTATTTGGCTGCAAGCACCAGACTCCGTAACCAACATGCTTTGAGAGCAATTTCTGCTGCAAAGTTCTTTAAATATCTCAAGAAAAAGAAGCTGACCAACTCATGAAAATCTTGATACTTAGTTATTTTAAGAGGTGCATCGACAATATCATTGGCGCTAAGACAGATTTCCATCAGAGACATTTCTCTCTAGAAGGGTTTTTAGAAATTTCTTTTAACTAAGGGTTGTTGTTTTTAAAAATGTCCCACCTTTATTTATTTATTTTGTCAAGCGTATATATGATTACAAAGTATAAACATGATTGTGAATACATAAGATGTATAAGCAACACTTATACATTCACCTTCATATGAACATTCAGCCTTCACCTTCATATAAACACAATTATTCATATAAACACAACAATTACCATTTTTGCCCATAGTAAACATATAATGTGCATTGTCAGATCATTCAGAAGATAGAGATTGAAAAGTGTCACTTCACCAGTTAGGTTCAAAACTGAATTGGAAAATATATATATATATAATTTTGGAGTATGCAAAACATAACCTCTAAATCCAATCATGTAAACAAGTGTGAGATGAGATGAGATTTCAAAGGAAAAAGTCAGATTGCACACCTAAAGGAAGATTGAAATCCTTGATAGAATAAAGCTTTCCTAGATGATTGCCCAAAGAGACTGCAATGAAAGTACTCTCTTGAAGTAGCTTTAGGGAATAAGGAAGATGACCTTGAGAGATATACTGTATGTATTACAAAAACAAAGATGACTGAAACATTATTTAAGTCCAAGATTGATATAAGTCCCACTATAGATTGAACTGGGAAATCAATATCACAGGAGGAGTTGAACCATATTTTATTAACTTAGACTATAATAAAAGAATCCTGCAAGCCTGATTGTGCTCTACTTCTTCTACTTCTTATACTCCAATGAATCATATATGAGCGTTCCTAAGTCACTTCCGAATACTATTATGGTTCCCCAAATGAAAAGAAATGTTTCAATCCTTTTTATGCAACAGCCCTTGCCTATTTATTTTGTTAAGAGCATTCCCTTATTCTCTGTAGAACCTTAGAGAGAGGTAACATAAGAATATACATCAAAAACATGTGAAATTCATCCCAATGAAGAGATATGCCAACATTTTTCTTCATTTACATAGCACATAATTCTTTTCATTTAGGGAAAGAAGAGATATAATTTTCATTGACAAAACATTTTGTATCAACTTGAAACCTCCTCATTATTCTGTACTAAAAGGTACTATGTACAGGTGAAACTCGAAAAATTAGAATATCGTGCAGAAGTTCATTTATTTCAGGAATGCAACTTAAAAGGTGAAACTAATATATGAGATAGACAATTGGTGGAGGAAGTAAGAAGTTGTTGCAAAGCAAAGGAAAATTAGCCAATGTGCCTGTTTAAAAGCTAGGAGTCCATATTGCTTCACAAAGTATTTTCAAAAGCTGTTTCATTGATGTAAAGCACCTCATGAAGATTTGAAGGTGATGTAAAGCACCTCATGAAGATTTGCACTACTTTTTTCAAAAACGGGAATAGCAGGAATAGTCAACACCCCAAAGATAGGCTCAAGAACTTTGACATGACATGAACATTGGGCCCTATCTAACAAAAAGAAATGAAATGTGGATAAAAGTAAGATTTTACACTTAAGCAAAGAAAATCATTTACACAAGTACAGACTGGGTGAAACCTGTCTCAATACCAGTAACTGTGAGAGGGATCTTGGAGTCCCAGTGGACAATCATTTAAATATGAGCTAAGCGTGTGCAGTAGCAGCCAAAAAATAGAACAGAATAGAATTCTTCATTGGCCAAGTGTGATTGGACACATAAGGAATTTGTCTAGGTGCATATGCTCTCAGTGTACATAAAAGAAAAGATATGTTCATCAAGAATCATAAGGTACAACACTTAATGATAAGTCTGGGTACAGATAAGCAATCAAATCATATTAGGAAATGGTCAATATAAATCGTAAGGTTACAAGTAACAAAGTTACAGTCATACAGTCATAGGTGGAAGGAGATGGATGATAGGAATAATGAGAAGATTAATAGTAGTGCAGACTTAGTAAATAGCATGACAGTGTTGTGGAAATTAGTTGTTTTAGCAGAGTGATGGCATTCGAGGAAAAACTGTTGTGTCTAGTTATTCTGGTGTGCAGTGCTCAATAGCAGTGATGGCTAACCTTTTTCTTCTTGTGTGCCAAAAATGGCAGCACACGCACACTACCGCACACACACATGTTGGCACACAGGGGGTCTGCAGATGACAGACTCAATAATTCCTCTGTAGAACTGTATCAACAGCTCCTTGAGTTGTGATTACAAGGGAGAAAGTTATTTTGTTTCCTATTTCAAACAGTCACTGTAAGAATTGATGAAAAAGTGTGTAATGAGTGGCAAAGATAAACAAACAATTTCTTCTAGTGAAACAAATGAGAATTAAACTAAAGATTTTACAAGATGTAAAAGAAAGTATATCAAATGTGAAGTTGTGGGTTAGCAATTTGACCTGGATTACAGTTTGGATTATAGCACCACATGGTTGGATTGCATCTATGCAAAGATCAGGTCTCACAGAAAGTCTACCTCAGTGGTTCTCAACCTGTGATCCATTGATCCCTGGATGCCCACAATGTGGTTACAGGGGGTTTGTGAAGGCTTGAAGGTTATGATTTAAATCTTGAGTTAAAACTTGGGGGGGGGTCCCATGGCCATGGTCCATGGCAGGGTGGGTTGTAAATCATTTTGCTGCCGGTTTGCTCAGGGTCGCACCTTGTGTGTGTGCAGCAATCAAAAAATAGCTTCTTTGCATGTGCAGAAGCAAAAATTAGCTTCTGCGCATGCGCAGAAACAAAATTCAAAATGGTAGCGCCCACAGAGACACCGAAGGAACCTGCTCCATGACATCATCACCAAGTTACTAATAGTTCTATAGAACTGGTTAGAACTGGTAGGAACCCACCTCTGATCCATGGCCATAAAAGGTATTTAAAGAGGGTCCACAGTAAAGAGAACCACTGGTCTACATAAATACATCTGGATGAATATGAAAAGAAAAGCTATCAGTATGAGAATGTACCATTACAACTAACTTATTAATAGTGTGGAATAAATATATGTATGTATGTCTAGGATTACTACCTGTGGCTTTAATATTAAATATATATTTTCATGAACAAGAACATGCTAAAATGATAATGAGAAGAAACTTGCCACTTGTCTTCTTGCTTCAAAAAAAAAGATTTGATGCTTGGTGACTTGACTAAATTTGAATAGAAATAAAGCCATATTGAACAGCCAAATCAATATTGTTCATGAATTGTCATCTGCTGAATGTTTCTGCTTTCTGCACTTCTTCTTGAATTTGAGCAATTAGAGTTCCTGGTTCTTTATCAGAATATTTATTATCCCTTTCTTACAGCTGAGAATTTAAAGGGCCACAGCTGCATATCATATAGAGAAAATGCTCAGCCTTCAGTGATAAAGTAACAAATGACTTAAACTATCAGCCTATCACAGCTATTAAATGACAAAGGAAATAAAGGAAAATGTATGAACAATAAAGTAGTCTAAAGACAAAAGGAGATTTGGTAAAGAATATGTGGTATTGTACACACAATATGTTATTATATTTGAGTGCAAATCTACTTGAATTGGTTTTCTACAGGGATAGATTTTTTTAACCTGACAATTCAATATATACTGTGCATACCAAGAAGATATTGTAATGCGAGAACAGTGCCATGAACTCTTTTCCAATAATTGCAGAATATCAACTTCCATAGTGCCAGGAAATTAATTAAGGAAAGAGAAACAACGGAAGTGTGTGTGTGTGTACTATATACATACATCCACCCACATATAGTATATGTGCACATACCTCTCTCTCTTCTCCTTGGAAACAATTATGTATACTCTGGGAATGTGCTATGCCATTTAAGCCTACTACAATGGTACACTTAGTTTTTAGAATATGCATTTTCTTTTATTAGTTTGTGTCTAATAATCCCTTTTGTGGGCACAAATACTTTACAAAACCATTCTCCTTCATTACTAATGAATGGGGATTCACATTCCTTTTTGTTTGTTCAGAATACATGATTGCGCCAAGTAAAGTGGATTTGAAAAGATCATTAAAAGCTGGTGGCAGAGAACGGTTTCTAAAAATAGCAGACATCCAACCCAATATATGGTATTAATTCCATCCTTTTACTTTCCTGTATTTTCTTTAAGGCGAAGTATAACATTCATGATTGGCAAAATGTCCACTTCGAAATATAGTTTTAGGAAATTAGTAAATTCTATGTATAGATGAAAAATGTCATTATAATGATTTTCCTATCTTTGTTGACCTAATATACTCCCTTTGTTCTTGTGGAAACCATAGTATAGCACCTATTTTCTGTGAAAAATATACTTATTTCAGTCTTTGACATTTCCATATAATGTTGGGAAATGCTTGGAGATCATTGCTAGGAGACCCCATATTCATATTGTGAAATAATTGGATGAGAGATAAGAGTCAGGCAATTTCCTGTGTCTTACACATAACATATGAAGTATTAAGATGTCTGGAGTTTCTGTAACATGCAAAGCTTCAAAGGAAGCAGTGATGCACTCTTTCAAAACTGCAGTGTTCCCCTCACTTGTAAGATTGAAGGAACCATAGTGTTTTGCCACAACCTGCTTCAGAGCTCCCTTGGCCTTTTCCCATAGAGCTTGTGATACTGGAACAGGCTGAGAGCTATCTCCTCATGTAGTTAGTGGCCCATACACTTCTATAATATGCCACTATAGCAATGTGGCTTGTCTGGAACATCCTTGACATGCACTAAAGGATTTTCAGATTTGGTGACTATAGCAAACATTGCTGTATATACCTAAATCAATTCTCTGGAATCTCCTTTGGACCACTTTGAAAAGTTTTAGTGATCTGTGTACAGGAATTACTGTCTGCCTCATGCATTAAATCTCTTCCAGGCTGAGTAGGCCCAGCTCATGGTATGGACAATTCCCAAGCCATCTTAATATGGAAGACCTTAAGCCAATATTTGGAGGGGAAAAAAGAGATTTCTGTAGCACTGGCCCAAAGCAGTTTGAGACTGTCCAAAGAATTTTATTGGAGCATATTCCGTTGTCTCCACAAGATGAACTGATTAATTAAAACAAATATAAATCACTTTTCAGAGGCCTGTTAACTATCTACCTTTAATATTATTAAGTCTCTTTGAACTGCTGACTTGCAGAGTATGCTTCCAGAGTATCTGATGGGTACCTCGGGAAGGTTTTGTATTCCCTAGGCAATAGATAAATAATTTACCATTTGAAAAAAAAAAACTTTTTACTATTTATACAATAACCTTGCTTACTTAAGATAGCAGTACATATAAGTCAGCCAAAGTTGAATTACCCAGCATGAATTGTATCTAATAATTCAAATGGTTGCACTCAGAAAGGTTTAAAGAAAAGTGATCCTCTCAATGCTTGAGAATCACATTTTACCATAGTTTACCATGTGCTGGCTAAACTAAGTAAGAAAAAGAATCATTTTCTTTCTTAGACCAAATTCAAAATATCATCATATAGGAAAATACTAAACTGTACCGTAACAATAATCATTTTATGAAAAACCAGAACTGTTTATTACCAATCTTTATTAAGATTATTGTATTAAAGTTTATCCACAGTTATGAAAAAATAATCATTCATTTCAGTGAGTTATTAAAGAAAAGTAACATTAAATAAAATAAAAGAATAAAGGAATTTTAAAAGTTGTCCCACATGTTGTCCATTTGTTGGCTCCTGCTTTTCTACAAAACATTTACTGTGTGTAGACGATTTCAGGGCAACACAAATACAGATTTTACATTGTATAATAATGATTCCTATTTTCATCTCATTTTTATATTTTATCTCTAGCGCCAGTAACCTTTACTCATTTATTATAAGGAATAAACTTCTATGCTTTCTTGAACACTTGCAAAATATTTTTAAAATATTCTTGCCTCCTATGGAGACAAAAAAAAATTCCTATCAATTAACTTTCATGTAACTGTGTAGGCATCTCAACAGCTAAAGAAAAACAAAACAAAGCAAAAGCAAAATCAACAACATTAAGCAAGATGTTATAACTAATGAGCTAAAATGAATGTTTATTCAATAATTATTCTCTTCTACCGGTAAAAACAGCGTGTGAGTGTTCTTGTTAGTATTGTATATATTTTGATTATGCAGAATTTGCTTGATTTTTTTCCCTGAATACTGAACTTCAGAAAAGCCTGAATCCTATAGGTTTCATTTTAGAAATAGTTTAATCTTACTCAGTACCTGGTTTCAGAGGAAGAGTTGGAAAATGGGTGTTTCATTCTCCCATGCAGAAAGGGCAGGAAAATCAGAAATGGCTTTACTTTGTTGTTGTCTGCCAGAAGAAAACTACATATACAATAAAATAAAACATAACACCTTTTGCACAAATTAGTCTCTTCTTCTTTCTATTTAAATTTAGAAAATGCCCCTCAAACTCAGTTTATAGAGAATGAAAATCTAATTTTCCATATTTGAAAGTTAGATCAAACCTAGGACCTAGGCAAACATTGGAATTCACAACTAGAAAAGAGGCAGCATATGGAACCAAGGAATCGCTTAGGCAAAGAACATTGTATAATACTTGGAACTGTGTCCTTATCCCATCAAATGCTTTTGGCAGGCCATTGCAATTCACTTTTAAATATATGAGGCAAAAAGAATAAATCATTCCCAAGTTTATTTAAGGAATATGCAGTTGAGGTTGCAACAAAACATCAAAGCTCTCAGTGTTTACTTTTCTTGATGACCCATCTTTCATTGGTCTCAACACATATTTCAGTATATTATCCCTTTTTCTCTTACTGTACCTCTTTCTACAGTACTACTTTATGTAATATAAACGATAGCAATACTGATTGTTGTAATATAATAGGTGAGGAAGCTGCTAATTTTTTACTATTTTTGCCAAGATGTTGCTCAGAGGATCTCATCACTTTTATTTCTGGGGTGAGGAATCCCAGCTCTATATCCAAACTGTCTCAGAAAAAAAGAAAAAATTATTTGGGCCTTATGTAATAATATGAGAGAAAGAATCAAAAATAGAATAAAAACCATTCTGTACTATTAACAAATAAAATCCATACTTTTCTGGAGTGGGCAGATATTTTAAGTTTAATGAATTAAATTAAAATCAATCAAAATAAATTAAATTTGTACGTGTTTGTTTTCTGTCACAAACATGATAGATAGGAAAACTGCTTGGAAATGTGGCAGTCCTTACTTCAGATATAGAACAGATTTCCCTCAACTCTCTGGAATTTTCTACTACAAATTCTTCCTTTTTAAATCTTATTCTTTACTTTGCTTATATTCACCCATACATATTGAATGCTGATTGAGTTTTCTTGACAGAGTGCAATGCTTCTCACAAACATTCCTTCCAACACTAGCATAAATCTCAGAGATGACCATTACATGCTATACTATTACACTAACTGTTCCTCTACTTTTGCTTCCCAATTGGCTTTTCTAGTTTGCTAGGTTGGGATTTCACTTATTCCTAGATATGGTACATCCCACTGAACTTCCAATACTGATTTCAGTTCCTTTTCTTTTAGGATTGCTTGTTGTGCTTCAGGACACACACACACAAAATTTGTAATAATATCTTTGCTATAATCTTCCAGCTCCCATCCAACCAGCTCTCAGCTGATTGGGGGCAATATTGTGGGACTGAATTGTTTAAATAGATTATAATTTGGTTATTTCATTCCCATTTAAGACCACTTGGAGACAAATTTCAGTTTGAAAACCTGTACATAAAAATAAAAGCAAAAACCATCTAGCTAGAATAATCTATGTACTCTGCTCAACTCTTCATTGCTGAGCCATTTCATCAGACATACTGTAGTATTCTTATTACCTGTCGACCCTTACCTTTCAAAATATCTAGGTCAAAATAATGCCTATAGAAAAAAAATTACATTAACTGTATCAAGATTACACTAAACTAAAGTCTCCATATTGGAGGAAACATCTGTGTGAATGAGATAAGGATTTGTTCCTATCCACATTGTCTATAAATAAAGATTAGTTTGTTTCTGCTTAAAGAAAACATAATGTATGACTGTTTTAAGTTGATACAGCACTGTTGTTGTTTTTTACTGTGACACCTATATCAGAAGGCAGTTTATTTTGCTGACTCATGATGCACTTACCATGTCCTTCTTATTGTCAGTGATATGGAAGAAATAATTTTGATAAAGTCAGTTTCTGGACAAACCCAATAGGTAACTGTTCCACAAATAAATCCAGCCAGCCAGCAGTGAAATTGTCGTAGAATTACACAAGTATTATAGGTGGTATAGAAATTTGATAAATAATTAAAATAAAATAAATATATTGAAACAATAATAATTTATCTCACCAACCCCAAACTCTTATTTTGATATTTGCCTCAAGAATATTTCTTTTCTTTTCAGCTATTTATGAGCAATCCTGTGAAACTTATCGACACCAAGGAAAAACATCTGGTTTCTTCCACATTGACTCTGATGCAAGTGGTCCACTTCCCCCACTTTTGGTATACTGCAATATAACAGGTAAAAAATATCCCACTTCTGTATATTTATCACAAATGGTTTATTGAATGGCCTGAAATCTATTGCATTGTTGTAAGGTAAAGGTTTCCCTATCAGTTGTGTCTGACATTAGGATGCAGTGCTCACCTCTGTTTCTTGGTCATGTGGCCAGCATGGATATATGCCAAAGGTGTATGAAACACTATTACCTTCACACCAAAGTGGTACCTATTAATCTACTTGCATTTAGGTGGGCAGGACCTGGGACAGTAATGGGAGGTCACCCCATGCATGGAGCTCATAGAAATGAAGTAGTTGAAGAAAATCAAGGCATGTAGGTCTGCAATGGTGGTATCAATTACTGACCCATTTCAAATAATCTTTCTTTGTTACATAAATGTGAAATGATGTTGTGGTTATTCTGAAAAGCAAAATGTAATCAGAGATTTTTCCTTTCCTGAAAACCAGAACTCTTGAAGTTTTCTAAGGCATACAGATCATACCTGATTTCAGAAATAGAACCAGAACCAGAAGTGGAATTCAGCAGGTTCTGACCAGTTCTGGACAACTGGTAGCGGAAATTTTGAGTAGTTCAGAGAACCGGTAAATACCACCTCTGACTGGCCCCACCACATCTATTCTCTGCTTCCCGAGTCCCAGTTGATCAGGAGGAAATGGGGATTTTGCAGTATACTTCCCCTGCCACACCCACCAAGCTACACCCACCAAGCCACACCACACCCACTAAGCCATGCCCACAGAACCGGTAGTAAAAAAAAATTGAATCCCACCACTGAACAGAACCACAGCTTATCAATAGTTTATTGCTTTTGTTTGTTGTACTCTTACATTGTACTTGTAATACAAGGGAGATATGCAGAGAACTGATGCATGATACAGAGTGAGATGGAATAATGATTCCAGACTCAATGAACAGAGGAGGCCAATCAATAAAGGAAAAAAATATCAACTACATTATCATGGGATCTACCCCATAAAGCAGATGATGGCTAAAAGGGTTACTGTATTTATAAGCTCAATGATAAGCCTAACATAATGCATACATTTCATGGGCTGTATATATGCTACTACATCACATGGGAAAACACATATGTTTCTTAAATATAATTTTGATCATTAATTTTGACAAATAATTTCTACAGGGGTAACGTGGGTGTTGCAGGAGTGATCAGAGCTGCTTCACATGTTGTACTTTAGGCAAAACATTTATATCTGATGGTTACATGTAACTTCCTGCTTAAATACATTTTGCGGGATTTGGCTGCCTGCTAAAATTAAATTCCAGTATGTCTTATGTTTTTCCCCCCATTCCAGAGGAGGGAGGGAGAGAGGGAGGGAGAGAGAGAGATCTTAAATCTGATCATGTTTTTGTTTCATCAAGATGTTATCATATTTGACTGAAAGCATGGTTGGAGGATTCCTTTGATGCCTCATTATAATGAGACATCAGTCTATTTGTGGTGGTCATTGATGGATTAGCATGAGTCTCTGAGGAATTGTGGCTGAATGTACATTTCTAATATTGCTTAAAATCTGTTTTCTTGATATTCTATTGGAACCGAAACAAATAGTCAAACTATCCTAACTTTTAGAATGAAGTATAGAGAAGACATATATACAAAGTTAGATTTCTAATATAAATGTAAAAGGCAATCTGTATGAGTTCAGTCAAGCTTCCTTTGGATTGTATATGCTGTGTATGAAATGTGTGCCCTTTTGTGCTTCATAATTCTGACATTCTGATAATTGCATTGCAGCAATGTTATTGTAGAGTCTGGTAATTGATCAGAAGATCCATTGTGGAAAAATGTAGGAATTGATCTGTTTCTCAGCTACATTGTTTTTGCATCTGTTCACACATAAGCTTGATCCATCCAACTCAAGATATGTTTAAAGAAAATGTTTAAAACATAATCTTGTTTTTGAGCAAGTACATTCTTACAAAAGAATGGGTTTGTTGATTTGTAGATTATGCAATACAGGAACGATATTTAGGGAAATGTTATGGAGAGAACAATAAGAGATACATTAGGATGATCTAATGTAAAGAAAGAAGGTATAATTGAAGAAAGAAAGTAAAAATTAAGATTAAAAGAACACAGGTTTCAAAAATTGCTGTTTTCATGAAAGAGGATAGAGAATAGCTTGGGAGGGTTGACTATAATATGTTGAGTAAAGATATGCTAAAACTATTCCAGAAATATCACTGTTTTCATATCCTCTGTCAAGCTATTTCTGACAAGGTCAGAAACAAGCAGCCTGAAATCAGTTTAGTTCTTTACTCACTTTACACTTCTAGCTCATCAACCATACCAAATGGTGAAAATTGAGATGGTATGGCTAATTAGGCATTCTTCTTTCTTTGAGAGAAGACATTATACAGCTGTGTCAGGGCCACTAGCCAGCTGGATATTTGGAATATTTACTCCATGACTTTGGTAGCCTCATATCTGAAAAGCCATTCAGCCTCTCTTTTTTTGGTCACTTATAGTAGTTCAAATGTTAATGTCCAGTCCACCCAGCCATTTAAGGACAGGGTGGTCGATGTTGAAAAACTTGACATTGGGCCAATGTAAGCTCTTGATAGACATTCAGACACAATGTGATGGATATTTTGTCAAGGAACACCACAGGCACACCACAACAATGAGTCCTGGCAGACACCATGTTGGGTACGAATCCTGTTCAGAGTTGACCAGTGCTGGTGAGGAATACTCATTTTGTTTATCCTTTGCCATGTATTTAGAGAGCCAGGAGTTCTACAAAGATGTCAGGCTGCCAACTGTCGTTAACTGCCAATTCTTCAATGTAGTCTGGCTGCCAATTGTTGCTAGTCATTTGGTTCACACTTCTGTGCTATCCAGGGTGCATCACGAGGAGGTGAACTAGCATTTATACCCCATATCTATGGAGATTCTCAGTCATCCAGGTCATGGTTGTCTCAAAGGTGCTTTTTCATCTGGTCATTAGGTCAGTCATCTTGCAGTCATCTGAGTGCAAGGAATATAAATCCTTCCATGCGCCACCATTCAGTCAGAACTGAAGAAGTTTCTTGGATGAGAAGTGAAATGACTTCAAGGAAAAACAAAGATTCTCTTCTCATTGTTTTGCAGATCAACTCCATTACCTCTTTCTGTACTGTCTAGCATAATAAAAATACAGTGGATTTTACGCTATTTTCTCCTCATCCAGTCCCCCTCCCTTTACATTTCTCTGCTTCCCTCCCAATTTGCTATAGATACAGGAAATCGGGGGGGGGGAAGCATTTTGGTCTCAATGTACAGAAGACAGAAACCTGGCTACTGAGCCCCAGAGACACAAATGGAAGCAGTGATGATCTAGGATCACACATCTTGAGAGAGATGAAAAGGGAAAAGAAGGACATCTCAATGAAAGCTCAAGAGAGAAAATACCAAAATTAAGGTGATGTGGTGTGAGACTGTTTCTGAAAAGGTCAAAAGCAAACATCCAAAGAGCAAACTAGCCTATTACAATAGCAAGAGATGGGTAGCAACCATTTCTACCACCATGAAATCTTCAGCCCATTATTCTATATGGATAGAAAAGATGTGCAAAAATCTGATTTTGCTTCTGTGATTAAAATAAGGTTTGCATCTTGCTTATGGCAATTGCTGGGATTTTTTTTTCTTAACAATTTCCTAGTTCTTGCAGTAGATTTATATATCAGAAGGTTGCATCCTTGAATCACTGCCTGCAGGTGATTCACTCACATTCTAGCATCTACAAAGAAAAGCAGTAAAATTAGAATGCAATCCAAATTATAAAGAATCCCGAGTAATATAAAGAAGAAAATAAATTATCTCCCCTGTGCAAGTTCTTCCTCGTCTATTATCAGACTTTGAAATGTTCGGGGTTGTGTTTTTTTTTGGAGAACTTAAAATTGTGGATGAGAAATGATAGCATACTTATTCTTCCTAACCCTACCTCCACTAAGACATTGGTTGACCTATGAATACAGTGGCATTTCCATAGAGCAGAAGAAAAGCCCAAATATTAATACTTAAGTCAGTATGCACATAAATGTGTGCCGTAATGATGTGTGTGTCGGGTAGGTTTTAGCTTACCTCGCCGCCGGTTTGCTGCCTCCCGTGCCAAGTGGTCGTGCCTCTTGGGCGCACGCATGCACAGTAGAAAAAAAATCCAAAAAAGTTCCCCCCAAAAAATGGGCCAAAAACAAGATGGCAACGCATGTGCAGTGCCGGAAACTCAGCTTCTGTGCATACGCAGAAAAAAAAATCAAAAAAAATGTGGTTTTTCCCCAAAACAAAATTCAAAAAAAAGATGGCGGCATCCACGGACCAGAACCAGCTCTGTGACGTCACCAGCGGCTTACTACCTACTCGGTAGAACCAGTCCGAACCAGTAGGAACTCACCTCTAGTGTGTATGTTCACATACATAGACATATCTACATTGCCTTCTAGTCCTTTCTAGTTTAACTAGTCAAGGAATGCAACTTAGAGGTTAGGAGTTGGAGAGGAAAATAATAAATCCATTATCCTTTTTTAGTGAGCCACACACTCTGCTTTGAGCCAAATTTATTGTAACTGTGGAGAGGGAGAGGACAATGTTACATTTGTTTGGCAAGGGTGGGGAAGAAACCTATACAGTAATGCTACAAACTTGGTCAGATAATGATGTCCCATAGCAACAGCATCCCTTCCTTGGCAACATAGAGTTCCTTTTACCTTATCTGGTTGTAGCAGATAGTGTCAGCAAATGTTATCACTTCTACAGCCTGCTTCCTTGTTCTCACAACTCTTTCTTGAAGTTTCACTTCTGCTTTATCTTTAGCTTTCCTATTTTTGTGCTTCTTTGCATCAGGTCCATGTTTTTTTTAGCAGTTGCAGCCATTTTACTAGGTCAAGTTCAAGAGAAGTGTAAGTGAGAAATGAATACAAGCCATCATGCTGTGTGGAGATCTTCTCATGTGCAGATTCTACATCCATAAAAACCTAGGTCATATTTCATGTATCTAATAAACTTTTCAAAGGCAACAAAGACATATAAGAACAGTCAAACATGTGTCTTTAATTAATAAGTGAAGTAGCCCTATAATAAGACAGACAGGATCATTACAGGAAAATTCAGTCCATAAACTATATTCAGTCATATACAAGGTATGTTGGTTATTAAATTACAGTTATATCCCAAAGAATCTAAAAAAATGAAATCTCCCTGCCCACAAGGGGACCGTGTTTTCAACCCACTAATCTAAACTATTTTTAGTTACCAAACCCCAAATTGGTGTATTGTTATATTTCCCCAAGTGGTGCAGTTTTGTTGTAGTCGGAGTCTGGGCTAAGAAAATCAATAACACTTAGAACTTGGTACATGACAAGATCAATGCTTAAGTTGGCCAGGTATTTATCCATTAGTGAAACAAAGTTATTGTCTTTGTGGTCTTTTTCTTGAAACAACCAATGGTAGTGCCAAAAAAGAAAGACAAAAGAAAAAACCAAGGAGAATGCCATAAAATATAACAACTGATTCCTAGCCAAATATCCTTTCTTTAGCGCTGTTCATTCCATTCCATTCATTGGCCATAGTGTGAATGACAACTCATTTTCCCTACATGATGGAAGGATTTTATTACATGTAAAATATCGGTGCTTTTCCAAAGGCAACTTGAACTTTCTTTGTTTTCCCTTGAAGACTTCTCTTCCAAGAAGCTTCTTCACTTCAAAAACTGCTTCAGAACTGAAATTGCAAATTTTGTATTAGGCCAAGTGAAAATCTGAACGCTGCAGATTTCTCCAAAATTTTCAAGAAGTGGGAACAGAGGTCTGGTTGATCTTATCCCTGTTGCCATTTTTTAAACATCTTATTTTACTAAAAAAAAAAGCTTCATGTTATAATATATTCCATTCATTGGTTTCTTGACTAAGAAACCTAGAATTAAGTACACTTGGACATAATTTGCCAAAACGACTCATTTAAATTGATTAGTGTGTTTTAGGAGGAGGAGGAAGAGAAAAAATAATATTGAACGCATGAGAGACAGAAGGTACTGAAATATTTTCTGTGAAGTACCTCTGGCCCTCATTTGACTAGAGCTGGAAAAGATAAGATGCAATGAGAACTTGATGAAGAGAAATGGATTTTAGCAATGATTCGGCCATTCAGGGTTTGTTTTTTTATGACATTTTTCTATCTCTACTAATATCTGGGTATCTTTGACAGATACTGTAGCTTTAACAAAAATGCTTCAAAGGTGCTTTCATTCCAAAGGCAACTGGACTTCCTTGCTTTTCTTTGAAGATGTTTCGCTTTTCATTCAGAAGCTTTTTCAGTTCTGACTCAGTGGTGAAATGCAAAAAAAATTCCCTACTGGTTCTGTGGGTGTGGCTTGTTGGGGTGAGGTCATGTGACTGAGTGGGTGTGGCCAACTCAATATCACTCATGTCGAGGGGCTCCTCACCGGGTCCCTCCCTTCCCAACCATTCCTTGTCCCAAATGGCAGGAAAATGGGGAGGGGAATTTTCCTGTCTACCATCCTTCCCTCAGTCT
>JANHFT010005024.1:25558-36461 GCA_032467955.1 Pseudoxenodon macrops
TTATTGGCTGTGCACCGCCCTGAGTCTTTCGAGAGAAGGGCGGTATACAAATTTAATAAATAAATAAATAAATATTGAAATGACAAAAGCAAGCAAGGCTTGTTGACCTAGTCTCTGAACTATGGTCGTCTCCTTGCAGTTCTGATTCTGAGAAAGGGATGCAGCTGAAGAAAGCACCTTGTGAACTCAGCCAGTGTCTGAAATCCTGTTACCGTAGTTATCAGAAAGAAATATTCAATAGCTGCCGAGGTTTGGAATTGTTTCTCAGGGAGGAAATAATGGTGGCGACAAACTTTCCAAACCTCCCACTGCTTCCCCCCCCCAAACAAATTTGAAGAGTGCTTCCATAGATATCAGATTTTCAGGGTTTGGAAGTCTCTTCTGTAGCTTGATAACCAGGATGTCTTGTTGCCAAAAGAGGTGGATAGCCTTCACCCTTTCCTAATTAATTGCCTTTGAGCTATGGGCGCATATAAATACATATTGTTGTATCTGTGAACAGGCTTCTCTGCTCAAAACAACTGTTACATTTCTAATATAAAAATGAAAGCTACTGAACTCTAGAAGTTTTACTACTAATTAGGCATGAATAAGATTGCACAGGTAAACTGCAGAACACTCAATTCATTATTCAGGTAGTTATTTAAAGGATACTTGGGGTGGTATATATCATTATTGTATTGCTCTTTCCCCTTTCTTCTGAGTTTTAATAGAGGTATAAATAGAGGTATAAGTTGACACCTATAATGGGAAATCCCAGGAGGTGTCAAATGACTACCGTGTTTTCCCAAAAATAAAACAGGGTCTTATTTTCTTTTGACCCACCCGAAATAAGCACTTGGCCTTATTTTCTGGGAGGTCTTATTATTTGGAGGTGGCGAGCCTGGTCATCTCATGGCTGCTGCTGTGTTTTGGGGAGGGCTTATTTTCAGGGGAAGACTTATTTTAGCACATGCACTCAAAAGCCTGATTGGACTTATTATCCAGGGAGGTCTTATTTTCAGGAAAACAGGGTAGCAAATGTGAAAGGGATTATTAAAACCTAGATAACCTATGCTCTGTTGGGTCATCATTTTATAGATATTTCCTTACCGAAACAGAATCTCCTGGGTGGGCAAAAAGCAGTGGGAACAGGAGTGACGTCTTACTTCCAGCTGGCTTCCCCATTGAATTCCCTTCTAGGCAAGAAGCATCAGAAGTCTTCCTTCCTTCCTTTCTCCCTCCCTCCCTCCCTCCCTCCCCATTATTTCCTTCCCTCCCTATCATTTTACCATTTTCTCCTTCCTTTCTTCTCCCTTCCCTAGTATGCCAGCCATTTACTTTACTTGTGAGAAGCTTGCAGGGGAAAAACCAGTGGAAAATGAAGTTGCCACAAAGACCAGCAGGCAGGTAAATAGATACTGCTGGATGGGGGAAGGTGCTTGTGTGTGTGTCTGTGTGCAATCTGGATTGCTACAAAGGAGTTCATGAGAGGTGCTGCATGGATTGAAAAGAGGGTGTGGCTGTGTGCTACAGATGCCTTGTACTTCAGAGGTGTGGGTAGTGTAGGTTAGATGAGTGCTCAGAGGTATGTGAGATATGCTGTAATGTTGGATATGGCATATGGGAGTATGGGAAGAGTTAAGAAAGATACATTGGAGTCATGGGGTATGTTAGAAGTGCCACACATGTCAGGTAGAACATGTGGGGGGCATGAATCAAGAAGAATGTGTGGGGATCACATGGGCACTATCCTGTCTCAGTCCAAGCTCCCACTCAAACCCAGGAGGCAGTTGCAAACTTTTACTCATAACAAGTAACAAAAAGCTATGTGCCAATGCATGCAAAGTAAGCTAGTTTCCACCAGTCTAGCAACTTGAATAATTTCAAGTCCAGGGAGTCAGGCACTAGAGAGGTGAAATAGTTTTGGCGTCCAGTGCATAGAAGAGATTGTTGACTAGCTGGTTCCAAAACCATGAGTCAAAGAGGCAAGCACATAGAGTGGGAGAAACAGATGGTTGTTTCTGACATCACTCCTAACTCAAAGTTTATCTTAAGTAAGAACAGCCTGGTGTCAAGGCTCCCACTGACAAACCCAAGTAAATCGGAACTCTGAGACTTGGCTCCTACTCAAAGGTCATCTTTAATGAGTACATCATATCAGCACAGCTTCAATGGAAAACCAATTCTAAATCTTTCCTGTGGTTTCAGCATAATTAAACTAGGAAATGACCCCATCCCCAAGTGTCACAGGTCATGTTAACCCAATTGGGTTAATTGGAAGGCTCTTCAAGCATTCCTTCTCCAACTTTATCTGTTGCCAGTAGAGATGACCTTGGTGCTCATGAGAAAGCTCTTTGTCTAGTGATGCATTCCAACCTCCTTCCCCCTCTGTGTGGCAACTGAGGAACAGAAAGATGGCTGTGGCCAGGTTCAGTTCGAAGTTGATGTGGTGTGTCTCATTTAGAAAGGCAGGGCTGTAGAAGTCCTCCGAAGTCCCTTCCAGCATTATGATTTTATAATTTCTGCATTCTTCTAGCTTTTTTCTACCTGGCACTTTCCCCTTTCATCTCTTCTTTGGCTACTGAATGTGGTAAAATTGGGGGATAGAATAAGGGGATGGAGAACATAGGTTCTTAAATTTATTTAGGGTTCTTAAAGTTTTTGTTACCTTCTTTCTTTATCAGTTCATAAATTCATGTTTCTTTCTCCCAAGAGATAATGTTTTAATATAGTACCTATTTTAAAAATTAAATTTCTTAAATATAATGTATTTTGGGACATTATTTGCACCAACATATAAATATGTATGTAAAGTTCTTCTTAATATATGTATTTCTTGATCAGAAAATTTACATTACAGCCTGTTGAAAGGTATAAACATTGAAAGATAGCTACATATTCATCTGCATATTGATTAGAAAAGCGTTCACATTAAAATATAAATCAAACAAATTTACCTCTGTTTTTGTAGGAGATATTTGAGAGTTATTCCAGCAGTAGATATGTAAAGGAAATCTGTAATGGATTTGTTTTGCCTCAAATGATTTGATCTACCAAATGAAATGCCATGAGGTCATGGGTAAATGCAGTAAATTATTGATCATGACTGATAGAATATACTTGGAAAATCTTCCAAAATTAATATTAATATATATTTAGAAAAATATATAAAATATCCTATATTTGAGGAAATTGATATAAAACCAAGTGGAATAGAGAAAAGAATATTTGAAAAGATAAGTAATAAGGTAAATGTGCAGAGAAGTGGTGCCTTTCTTTTAGTTGCATGCAAAAAATATGCAACTAAAGGAATAGTAAGGCCAAATACACATCACAACAGCTGCAGATTTCACATTAGATTCTGAAAATCTAATAACCTAACTCACTGTCCTTGTTCCCAGACCAATGCAAAGGTTTATGAAATGTTATTGGGCTTTTTCATTTATTTGCTTAATTTATTAGACAATTTAGTAAGGCAGTGTATATTACTATTATTATGGGTTGGTCGTACAGATAGCCAGACATTTAATCTGTATGTGGCATTTTTGTCCACTTATCAAGTCTTTCCCAAGGACTTGGGATAGGCAGAGGTTGTTATTTAATAACATTAAAAGTATTGTTGCAGGATGTAAGTTGTTCTAAATAGAGCTACGGTGATTTTGTCCTTGCTGATGCTATTTAAGAGGTGTTATTATTATTTCAAATCAGAACAGGATAAAAATCTTAATCAAACAAATAGCAATCATGTCAGGGAAATACCAAGGCAATTATGTATTATATGAAACATACAATCAAATGTTGCTTTGCAGATCAGTTTGCCCCAAGGTCAGCTGAAAAAACTAGAACTTTCATAAATGACTATCAGGTTGGAGACATATGTACTTATGACATATGTGGGGGTGCTATTCCAGAGGGCAGGAATGGTCACAGAGAAGACTAGTCCCCAAAGTCCCATAAGACAATGCTATCTGGAGCACGTTGATCCTGCAAGATTTTATCAGAGGAGCAGATCCTGAGTAGCAATCTTGTGGGTATTTAGACTCTAAGCTACAAAGAGCTTTATAGGAGACAACCATCTTAATTTGCACCCATAAGTAAAGGTGTTACAGGGACTAAAAAAAGGATAACCCCTGCATTTGACACCAGATGTAAGTCTGAATGGTCTTCAAGGATATCCCTTCATAGTATGTTCTTGTGCATCAACAGTAGTTCAAACAATAGGTGATCTAAAAATGAATGATCATTTGGAGTGCCTCCTAATCCAGGTATGATTTGCTTGCAAGATGAATCTGTGTTAAAATCATGTTATACTTAAAAACTGCAGTTTGACATTGTATGGATGTGATATCAGCAGAAAAATAAGTCAACCTTAACACTAAATTTAAGTCTTAATATGGGGTTGTGCACATTTGCAGTGGGACTCTAGCTTAGCTTAGCTATGCTTCTCCCTGCCCCCACTGGAATCTTCTTGCCTGCCCTCCAGTCTGCACAAATCTAATCTCTCCCAATCTCCAAGGAGTTACATTAGGCTCTGAGAACCACTCCTCATCCAGTTCACACCACTCAACCCTCATCAACCAGCATGTGTCCCAGGGAGCTGCATTTGATTAACACTCAGCTTCTTAGGTCCAAATCATTGGTTCTCCTACCAATTATCTACTCACTAGTACTCAGTCTTCCCCTGCCACCACTGCTCATGATTCTCCAAACCAACAAACTACAATAGTGTTTCACCAGCATTCCCAACCTTCCAGCCTCACCATAGCTGCTCTCTAGTAAGTGAATAAGATCCTCACCAGATTTGGCCATCATATCCATCACATCTAACATGATCACAGCCTGCCATCATCTGAGTACCCAAGTCTCATTGGTCACTTCAAATCCCTGCTGTGTCACAAGCTTCTAGCTCTTAATTAGTTTTTCACCAGCCTCTTTGTTCAATCCCAATGCTGCCACCACTATTACTCAGAACTTCATGTTTAAATTTCATATTTCTAATCGTATATCTTATACTGATCATAACCAATGAAACATTTAAAAAGCTACTTTATCTTGTTCCCCAGTTGAGGTTTGTTTATTTGTTTGTTCTGTATTGATACAACCTGTTGCAAGAACTTTAAGAAGACTTAGATGCTTTGGGGGATTTGAGAGAGGATGGGAAAGATTTTATCAACCTTATTTTCTCTTTCCTCAAAAAGAGCTCACATTTACATATCAATATTGGAAACAATGCAACCAACCAATCATTGAAACACATTTCAGCAAACCAAAGGTTTACAAAACCCAACAAAATTCAAATAGCAGTATTCCAAAGTTATTTTGGGAATTTGAAGTTCCCAAATTACTTGGGGGTCCCAGGAAGAACACATTGCAATAGTCTGTTTGAGATTTCAGATATACATATATGAGTGCATCTCATTTGTTATGAGTGAGCTGCCTGAAAGCCCAGAATAACAGTTACTTGGGAACAATCATGGGAAAGGGAGTTTTGTGTTGGGAAATGGTAAATTATTGCCAATCTTAAAATACTGTGTGAAAATGAACACTATTTTTATTTCATTTTTGCTATTTTGCTATATTCCTTCCTTTCTTCCATCCTTCCCTTTTCTTTATTATGGTAAAGAAGCCAATAACAGAAAGGAAAAATCAATTTCACTTTACTCCAAAAATGAAAGGACAGAATATATTTTCCACTGCACTAAACTCAAGTGTGGTGTTGTCTTGCCATCAGCCAAGGGTCCTTGAGGTTACCACTTAATAGCATAGGTTGGCAAAGCTTTTTGTTTCCATCTGAAAGTCATCCAGAACAATGGTCTGATCCAGGGATCTCAATTATCTCACTATACAATCTCCTTGTGGGGAGTGTGGCACAGTAAAATTATATCTGTCCGTCCATCTAGCTAGCTAGCTAGCTAGCTATTATAATAGCTATCTATCTATTGTTATTTTTACCACAACTTTGTTGTACATGGTTTTTGAAAACCAATGGCTTTGGGTTTTTTGTTTTTTGTTGTTGCCAAAAATAACCAGGCAAACCCTATTAATATTTCTGCTATAGCAGCATCTCTCTTGAAAATTCACTTCTACAAAAATCCATGGATTTTTCTTGCCTTTCTTCTATATACTGCGTTGATCCATATTGACCCAGAAAATAGAACAAAAATGCAATATAAGCTGTAAAACCATAAAGTGATGGACTCCTAAAATTACTCGTAGGACTCCAAGTTTACATATTCATAAAACTTGTTTTTCAGCCTGATTCAGCTGATAAGAACAATTGGGGGTTTACCTGTAAATCTCTTTGGACTGCTGTGTGCTCCAGTTTTGTTGGATATCTTGGTTTAAAAATGGAAAGATTAAATTATTCCTTTTTTTTGAGTTAACACTTTGTCAAATATACTTATGTTCATATTCTATGCCCCAATATATGTAACAGAAATATCAAGCTTCAGATGAAACAAGCAAACAAACAAAAAGAAAACCTCACTCACTTTCTTTTCTCTTTTCTCTTTCATTTCACCACAGAAGACAAGATCTGGACAGTGGTGCAGCACAATAACACAGAATTGACTCATGTCCATGGATTTGATCCTAGGAAGCCATACACCATGAACTTCAGTTACAATAGCAGTGGGGATCAGCTGGAAGCAATAACAAATAATGCTGAATATTGTGAACAGGAGACAATTTACCATTGTAAAAAGTCACGGCTGCTGAATTCCCCAAGTAAGTATCATCTATTGAAGTCTTTCTGGTTGTTGTTTTTTTAATGTGTCTTTTATGTGTTTGTTTTTATGTGTATTTATGTAATAGAACAATGTACATATTCTCAGATACGATCAAATAATTGAAATAAGAGCATGGCTAATTTTATGTATTTATTTATATTCTGCCTTTATTCTTTTTTAATAAATAATTCAAAGTGGCGAACATACCTAATACCTTCCTCCTCCTATTTTCTCCACCACAATAACCCTGTGATGAGTGTTGGATTGAGATAGAGTGACTGGCCCAAAGTCACTAATACAAAAGGATAGGAAGTATAAAATAATATAAAACATTTTAAAAAGCAATGTCTTAATAGCAAATACTACCTTATGTTAGTGACAAATAATAACGTGATATTTTAAAAGCAATTTCTGTATGGTCAGCTTGCTCTATCTACTTAAGACACATTAAGAGAAAGTGAAAAAGAAAACTCAAAGACTTATAATTATAAATAAAAACTATTGATGTTACCACACATAAATCAAGACTGTTCTTACACATGGCTAACACATCCATGTCAGGGATGGGTTCTAACTTACCTCGCCGAAGGTTCGCTGCCTCCCGTGCTGCGTGGGCACGCCTCGCATGCGTGCACTTGTGTGTGCGCGCATTCGCAGTAGAAAAAAACCCAAAAAATTCCCAAAAAAAAGGGCCGAAAACAAGATGGCGACACATGCACAGTGCCGGAAACTCAAACAAAAAAAAATCCCCCCCAAAAAAGATGGCAGCGCCCACGGAGAAGCAGAACCGGCTCCGTGACGTCACCAGCGGCCTACTACCTACTCGGTTGAACCAGTCCAAACTGGTAGGAACCCACCTCTGATCCATATTGAAAAATACAGGTGACCCACTAAAGGGCAGCAAAGAGATACAGAAACACTAGTTCTTTTATAACTACTCATGTTTTTCATTTAAGTAAATAGTCTTCTCAATATTTGTAGTAGACAGAATTAAAGCTCTTTCTAAGTAATCAATAGGGCAGAATAGCTAATAATTATGGGGAGAAACAGAACTTCAATCATTAACAGATAATGGTTATAAGCATTCTTCACACTTACAACTAATTAGCATGTAATTACCACTTGGGAGAGCTCTTAAAGAGATAAAGATGATTTTTTTCCCCCTAAAATGAAGCTAGACATATTTATGAAAAATGTGTTATTATACATTTGCAGTTTAATACTTGGCAGCTGAAATCAGGAACTCTTGAGATGGTTTTGACTGAAATATTAAGGATATCTCACAAAGGGATTTTCTATTTGGTCTAACAAAACCAACCTTCTTTATTTGTTTTTATCTCACATTCATTATTTTTATAAGTAACTCAAGGCAGAGAACTTACCTCATACTTCTTCTCCTCCTTTTTTTCCACCACAACAACAACAACTCTGTGAAGTGGGTTGGGTTGAGAGAGAGAAAATGAGTGGCCCAAAGTTACACAACTGGCTTTCATGCCTAAAGTGGGACTAGAACTCAGAATCTCCTGTTTTCTAGCCTGGTGCCTTAACTTCTAGACCAAACTGGCTGAACTTTTCTTGGATCAAACAGGGCTCTTCTTCTTCCTTAACTAGCTCATTAATTTAGCTCTATATCTTAAAGAAGAAAATGAAATCAGATCTAATTAAGATCCGGCTTAATCACAAAACCAAAGCTAAAGTGGTTAAAAATAAAATAACAAACCAATAATGATGTGTCAAAAGTGCTTTTATGTGTGCTTCAAATGATAATTCTCATGCTATCATCCCAAACAGTATTTGTCAGTTGTCAATATCAGGTGTCGTTATATGAAACATGGTCTCCTGTCTTCTGAGAATATTTAATGGTTGTCAAATGCATCTTCCACAATTTAATTATCACTTGACTAATTAAAATTTTCATTTTGAGAATGATTGCCTATAACCTATTCATGATGCTGCCTTGCTTCTTCCCAGCAAAGCTGACACTTGGGTTTTGTGTTTTTTTTTTCATATATATATTTTTAAAGTCATTTTACATGGAAGGAATCAAGAAATATGTAATTTAAATATATAATTGTCATCAAAGGAGAAATGTTAAATGGCTTGCAGTATGTTATTATCAGAAAATGCTTGAACATAAGTGGTTCTTCAGAAACTGGGACAGATATTTTCAAAGTTCAAAGGGATGGATTAATAGTCACCTTTCTAGCCTTTATTTATGCAATCAAAGCTCTGTGTATCTTACACTGCAACAAGATGCTCAGATTGTTGAGGTTGAGCTATGCCATAAATAAGCTATTTGGGGACTCGAACAAATGTGATTATTGAGAGCATGTAGTCCTTGGGTTACAATCACAATTGAGCCCAGAATTTCTGCTGTTAAGCAAGACAGTTGTTCAGTGAGTTGAACCCCATTTTATGACCTTTATTGCCATGGTTGTTAAGTGATTCGCGGCAATTGTTAAGTTGGTAAGAGAGTTGTTAAGTGAGAATCTGGATTCCCTATTGGCTTTGCTTGTCAGAAGGTTGCAAAAGGGAAACACATGACCCTGGGACAGGGCAACCGCAAGAAAAACAAAATGCCCAGGTACAGTGTATGTGGTACCTTGCTCAACAGTAGTAACTGTGACAAAATTTTAGTGGACAAAATTTTAAATATGAGCCAGCAGTGTGCTGCAGCAGTCAAAAAAGCCAGCCCAGTTCTAGGCTGCATAAACAGGGATAGAATCAAGATCACGTGAAGTGTTTAAAACTACTTTATAATGCCTTGGTAAGGTCACACTTGGAATACTGCATCCAGTTTTGGTCGCCACGATGTAAAAAAGACAGTGAGACTCTAGAAAGAGTGCAGAGAAGAGCAACAAAGATGATTAGGGGACTGGAGGCTAAAAGATATGAAGAAAGGTTGCAGGAACTGGGTATGTCTAGTTTAATGAAAAGAAGGACTAGGGGAGACATGATAGTAGTCTTCCAATATCTCAGGGGTTGCAACAAAGAAGAGGGAGTCAAACTGTTCTCCAAGGCACCTGAGGGTAGGACAAGAAGCAATGGGAGGAAACTAATCAAGGAGAGAAGCAACTTAGAATTAAGGAGAAATTTCCAGACAGATAGAACAATTAATCAGTGGAACAACTGGCCTCCAGAAGTTATGAATGCTCCAACACTGGAGGTTTTTAAAGAAGAGATTGGATAACATTTGTCTGAAGTGGTGTAGGGTTTCTTGCCTAAGCAGATGGTTGGACTAGAAGACCTCCAAGGACTTTTTTCCCTTTGCTAAACCGGGCGTGGACGTGGCCAGTACATGATGCATCCAGCCCGCGGGCTGGGAGTTTGACAGCCCTGATTAAATAAAGAAAATGGTACAGGTGCAGACTGAGTCAGCTGTCCCAGAACCTGAGTTAGCCAAAAATCTGAGCCCAGAAACACATCATAAATTGAGAAGAACAAAGGAAACTAAGTTGGCTAGGAAATTAACTTGAAACTTAATTTCCTAATATTCAGAAGTTACAATCTGTCTACCTGATAATTGTTGGCATACAACTGGAATAGATCAAACTCTCCATTTTGAAATTTTCTTCTACCAACAAGATTATGTAAAACAACAATAATTGATGGAACTCCGGGGAATACGCAGAAGCAAGTCCCTTATCCAAGGGACTCCTGAGAATATGCAGAAGCAAGAGAGCAAATTAATTGCTTGCAGAAATTCAGTCACCAAATATAACTGAGAAGTCATGTGTTCTTTTTCCCAAAAGGTTTCTCGGAACATATCAACGGTAGAAGAAGGAGAGCAAATACACTGTGAACAGTTGTAGATGATATTTGAACTACATCATGGCATCAGGCGGGATTGTTGTTGGATCCTATTACACAAGTGGGACGTGGAGCAAAATTCTGCAGCGCGCTCAGCTTTAGGTGAATCCTCTTTCGTGATATTTCCTCGCCAGCCAACTTTTCATCTCTCTCTTTCCTTTCACCAATCAGCATTCTGTGGATACGGTTGTATATATCTGGACCTACCTGGGCTGTTTTGGGGGACTTTCTCTGTATTTCTAATGTTCCTACTCCTATAAACCTCAGATAATGGGTGATACAGCTTTGGATCAGAAAGATTAGATCGTAGAGTAGAATAGAATAGAATAGAATAACAGAGTTGGAAGGGACCTTGGAGGTCTTCTAGTCCAACCCCCTGCCAA
>JANHFT010005024.1:40946-60170 GCA_032467955.1 Pseudoxenodon macrops
TTGCCTCTTGAAAAAAGCACCTGTGGGACAACCATGACCGGGATGACTGAGAATCTCCATAGATAATTACCTCTTTTTACTCTCTTGATGATACTGCACACTTTTGTTTGTTCTCTAATCCATGTGCAGATCTTTCTTTCTATCTTGTCTTGTAATGACGAGTATGTATCTTTCTATGACTCTTTGTGCCACTCTTAGCATTTGTATCGATTGTGAGATTAATATCTATGTTTCACAGGCATATGTTAGAGCAGGTAGAACATGCAAGTATTGCAGGCCCAATTGGCAAAAGAAATCTCAGGACCATATTAGTTGGAAACGTGCAGAAGAGGTCTTCATTCTACAATGGATGGGTAGACAATGGCTAAACTGATGGGGATTAATGACTACCTCTTCAAAAGGCCCCTTTATGCTCCTTTTTAAAATCTCATTTTAAAAGTTTGAGAGATTGAGAAAAAATGTATTTAATGCATATTAAATGTGGTACAATCCTTTTGAAAAAACAATAATTGGTTTTTATGAATTATACCAAAACATGATGCAAAAATACTGGGTGTGGGGTGTGTGTGTGTTCAGATTGAGTTTGGATGTTGTGATTGAATTCTCCCAAAGACCCAGCAAGTCTTTAGTAGTCTGTATTAAGAGAGGCTTTGAAATAAAATTCCTTAGACATTTCTATTAATATATACAAGTTTAGGCAGATTGGAGGATAACAACAAAGAAACACGTTGGAATCCTCCCCTGCCAAGTGAAATATCTGAATTCTTTTCATCAAAATTGAGACTCAAATCAAATTAATGTGCAAGTTAAGGATCACATGTTTCATGAAAAAGATCTCACAACAGTTTTGTCTACAGTAGGAAGTATTTCTCTTTTTTTAATTTTCTTTTTATTCAGCTTGTGTCAATTAATGAGGCAATTTTATGGGTGGCAATTTACTGATGGGAAAGCAAATGTGATAAAAGTTCCTGGACTGTATAATATTCCCTCTCCACTCTTCCATTTTCTAATGTTATCTTTAATATTCATTTGGCAAGCTTTACTTATTGACTATCAGCCCCTTCAGTTGGACAAGGTCAAGAAACAGGTTCAGGGCAGGGATTCCAGGAATACTTTTTAATGATTATAGGGTACAATTATAATATAATTTGAAAGCTGCTTTCCTTCTTTATACCACACAACATTACAGTGGTGGGTCTCACATCTCACTTGTGTTGGAAGCACTGAGGGGCTTCCAGTTTGAAAGGATTAGCCAGTGACATCACTGTTGCTGGGGAGACCCAGATGGGGGCTCCTTTCATGTCCCTAGCAGGAGTTGGAGCAAAGGACCAGAGCTCATCCTGTCCCACAGCAACACTCCTTCTCAAATGCAGGTCTAACCCAGCATCCTAACCATTCGAGCCACCGTACTTCTTAAAGTGGGCTTATTTATCTTTCCCCATAATTGCTTGCTCATTCTTTTTCTGTCCCCAAGGTCAGATCTGATATTTTGCACTGACAAATTAAGGGCTTTCTAGGTGCTGTTGAAGTTTTCTGCTTAAGGAAAAGACAGCTGCAATGCAAGGATCAAGTCCAGAGATTGGGACATGGAAATTCAGGTACTCCTCAACCAAAATTTCCATTCCTAAGCAAAACAGTTCTTAAGTGAGTTGTGCCACTTTACCACTTTTTTTGTCACAGTTATTAAACAATAGCTTCAGTTATTAAGCAAAACATGCTAATCCAGCTTCTCTCATTGACTTTGCTTGGCAGAAACTGTCTGGGAAGGTCACAAATGGTACTCACATGATCCCGGCCTGCTGCAACCATAATAAATACATGCCAGTTGCCAAGTGTCTGAATTTTGATCACATAACTATGGGGGATGCTGTGATGGTCGTAAGAGTGAGGAGCAGTCATAAATATTTTTCCCCAGTGCTGTTGTATCTTTGAATGGTTGTAATAGTTGAAACAATGGTTGTAAGTCAAAGACTATTTGTAGGCAATTAATAAGGTATGTCCAAAAGGCAGAAAGCCTCTAGAAAGACATTGCTGCAGCAAATGGTTGTTGAGCCAGAATGCAGTCCAAAGTCAAAAAAAATATGGCATTGCTTTCAGATCTAGTGTTTTTCAGTTTTAGTGGTACAGCAAGTCTTTTGAAGACTCGCTTATTGCCACTTGTTGGACAAATGTATCGATTGAGCACATCACCTACAGGAAAGGATTTTGTTTTGCTGAAACTTCGAGTGAAATAGTCTTTTGGTATGCCATGGCACTTCCTTTCTACTTGGTGAGCTGGCCAAAACACTTTGTTTCTCTCATTAATGATGACTTTTGTGCATACTCAGAAGTCATTTATTTTCAGCTAGCACTTCATGGAGATAGAGGAACTTATCTCCATGATATGTTTTCTCTTTCTTTTTCTTTCTTTCTTTCTTTCTTTCTTTCTTTCTTCCTTCCTTCCTTCCTTCCTTCCTTCCTTCCTTCCTTTCTTTCTTTCTTTCTTTGAAAGCCACATGAAAGCAAACTGCCTGGCTGCCACAGTCCAGAGATATACAAACTTTTAGAAGCAAATAATCATTTTTATCTATAGTTAAAGATGACTACTGTAATGTAGTCAAGGCTTGACATGGGTTGAGACCAGGAATCCAATGAACAAACAACAAAGACAAGAGAAAAGACAAGAGACATGATGAAATGGAATCCAGACTCAGAGCACAGCATGTTAAGGCAAAAGACAACAGAGCTGAGACTTGAAAGGTTGTTTTCAACAATTTCTCCCAAGGAATGAGATCAATAAATCAGCAATGCTGAGCCTCCATCCAGTGCATGCTATTCACCAGAGTCTGCCTCTTGACTGATCTCTCTGGACTGTGGAGCTCAGCCCTCTGCCCTTGGATCCTTAAGGTTCACTGTTGCTTGGGCCTGGGTGGATGAACCTCAGACTCTAGATCTGCTCAGTCAGGGTGCAGTCCTGGATTCCAACTGAGCTGGTTGCCCCCTCCAGGATGCTTATCCTTAGAAGCCCCTGGTTGTATTATTTCCTCCTCTTCATCATCCAAAGATAGTCCAGCAGAGCCATAACCAATGAGGTCAAGGTGCAAAAATGGTGCTTCCATGAGGTGAAGCACTTTATAAAGTCAGAGTACCTATTACAAACATAATGGTTCCAATTTTCTTTATCAATAGAGACTGTAAAATCACCCCATTAATATGAAGAGCTGAAGCGGAAGAGATGATGCCACAACATGTGTTTCCTTCCCTTCTGTACATTCAGGTCATGAATCTGGTTTGTTTGTTTGATTTTTGTGTTTGTTTGTTTTTTGCAGTTTGGATTGTTATAAATTGCTCAAAACAATTTATTTATTTATTGAAATATTTCCACCACCAAATAACTGAGGTTTTCTAAATAGTTTACAACAAAAGCACACTGAAAAATGCCATTTGAATAAAATCATATATAATAAAATCAAATTACATGAAAATGGAAACACCATATGAACTGGTAACAATAAAGTGGTAATTCAAACTCCAAAATGTGAATTGAAATACAATTAGGATTTCTAAGATAAAGAATAGCCCTTACTCCAATAATAACATAAGAAAATATATTTTAAAAAATAAAACAAAACCCTGCATATTATAATATATATTTTTAAAAAGCCCATTATAATTGCATATGCTCACCATCCCTCCCCACAAATTAATCTCATTTGTAATTCATATTTTCCAAGTTAAAAGTCACTTTATGCTCCTTTCCTCTGCTTCCTAAAAATGAACTTTAGACATCTATAATTTCATTTTTTCTACAAAAAGGTTCCAAACCGTATTTATGTTTTGTTATGCTCTATATAATTTCCAACTTTGCAAACATTAATAGTTAAAGACACTTCAGACGCACAAAATTACTACAGAGAAAGTAGAGTGGAGTAAAGGCTGAAGTAACAGAATAAACCCAAAAGCACTGCTTTAACATGAGCCGCCATAATAATGTTTGTCTCTGTTTTCTGAAAGCCGATCAATATTCTAAAATTGTGGTTCATAAGCTCAAGGTTATTTTTGTGCACTAAGACTTGAAAGCAGTATATTTTATAACACAGTTTTATTACTTTTACTTTCTTGGATACACAACAAAACGATGAGGAAACAAATCTGAAATCAGAATGTAACACATTGCAACATTTCACTAACATACAAATATAAACAGTTATCATTTTTATTAGATGCTAATGCTCCCTTATAGCTTTCTTGGAAATAAACCCTAATTGAACTCAAGAAGGCTTACTGCTAATTAAACATGAATAGGACTTTAATGAAGAATTAAGGTAAAATCCCAATTATTTTAGTTAAAAAAAATTATAACTTATACTGGCAGCAAGACCTGTATAATGATAGCACATTATGACTTTTAATAGGAAAGAAGAGAAGAATTAAAGATTCGGAATGAAGGTTATGAACTTTAAAGCCCTTAATGGCATAGGTCCAGGCTACCTGATGAACTGCCTCATCCCGCTAGCACAAACCGTTCCTACATGTGCCGGCAGAGAGGGCCTGCTTCAGATCCCAACAATCAAAGAACTCCAACTGTTGGGATCCAGAAGAAGAGACTTCTCTGCCATAGAGCCTACCATCTGGAACATGAGCTGCGGTGGCGCAGTGGTTAGAGTGCAGTATTGCAGGCTATTTCTGCTGACTGCCAGCTTCCTGCAATTTGACAGTTCAAATGTCACCAGGCTCAAGGTTGACTCAGCCTTACATTTTTCCTAGGTGGGTATGCTGACTCTGTAAACCACTTCGAGAGGGCTGTAAAGCACTGTGAAGTGGTATATACAGTAAGTCTAAGTGCTATTGCTTTTCTATCCAAACCTCCAATGTAAAATCTGCCTCCAACCTCCTATTCTTCCATAAGAGCTTAAAGACTGACTCTGCCGGTTGGCTTGGGGAAGAGTACCACACTGGACGTGGTGGCTACTAGGTTGATAGCAAACCCTACTTACTACCTGTTTTCCTAGCCACCCATCTTTTATTCTCATATTGCTGTATCATTGTTTTATTTTCCCTTGCTTATTCTATTGTTCTGTTACTTTATTACTGAAATGTTTGCATTTCTTTTCATTTCTCCATTTTTACTGTTATAAACCGCCTAGACTAGCCCCAGAGTGAAATAGGCAGCAAATAAATGTAACAAATAAAATACAATACAATAATCATAAGAAAAATAACTCCAAAATGGTAAAAAGTCCTCTTTAGCAGAAACAATATTTTCTGCTAAAAATCTATCGGTGCCAATATGATTTTAATACTGTATAATGAAATCCAAAGTGCTTAAGAAATAACAATGAATGAATAAATACATAAATTTAAATAAAATGCTAATATATTAATTAAGCTATGGTAAGTAGAGTTCATTCTTGCATGACAGTTTTAAGAATTCTTGTGCTACATTTCGTTTTGATGAATGAAAGCTGATGGAAAACACACTTTAGTAAACAAAGATAACTAGCATTTAAAATTTCGTGGGAATATATTCATAACTGTTTGATTGATTATGTGACATCAAGTCATTTTCAACTCCTAGTGACCACATCCTCTATGATGATCTGTCCCCAACCTTTTCCTTCATTTTTCCCAATGGTATACTCATGGCTTTCACAACTGACTCCATCTATCTTGCTACTGGTCATCCTTGTCTTCCTTCCATCTCTCCCACTTCAATATCAGATGTATAGATTGACAGAGTTGAAAGAGACCTTATAGGTCATCTAGTCCAACCTCCTGCCTAAGCAGGAAACCGTACACCATTTCTGATATCTTCATTGTCTTTTCATATCTTTCACATTATTTCATATAGGTTATTTCATATCTTCATTGTCATTTCTAAGGCTAATTGTTCTACCTGTTTTCATTAGCTGCTGCTTCTATTTCTTCTTCTTTTCTTCTTCCTCCTCCTCCTCCTCCTCCACCTCCTTCTTCTCCTTCTCCTTCTTCTTCTCCTTCTCCTTCTCCTTCTTTATATTTCATTTTAGTCACATTTTTCCATGTGCTCTTTGACTTTTATTAATAGAGTTTGCAGATCCTTTGCATTTTATTAAATATCATTTAGCGAAATTAAAAAAAATCCTGAGAAATAATAAAAAATTGATTGTATATACAATATGAATTTCCTAGGATTATTTTTTTTTCTCCAACCATTCTTCCTGAAGAAGGAAGATGGGAAAAACAGTCTGTCTGGAATTTATACTAAGGATGGGGAATGTATAGCTTTCTGGAAATTGTTGAATTAATTTGCCACTGTTGGCCATGCTATCTGGGAACCTATAGAGAGCAACATTTTCTCTATCTTTGTTCACCATCCAATCACAGAAAACAAAATCCATCCATACAATTGATGTGAGACAGAACAATTACTTCATCTCAAATCTAATTTCCTGCAGTAGTAGTATGTTCTTTGTGGGGGGAAATCTTTCTCCTAGGTTGACAATTGTAGCTTGGAGTGAAAGAACAGGCTGGTTACAAGAGGCCTAAAGGAGATTCCAAGCCAAGAACCTAAATTTTAATTGGTAGGTTTTTTTCTGAGCAGTTAGCAATCAAGGCTATTTCTAGATGGTGTACACTTTTCAGAAGGTTGTTCCACACCAATATATCTTCTAGTATAGATGCTCCTGCTGTAAAGGTAGACCTTTGCAAAATTGTGAAAATGTGCAAGCCCTAATTGCAGAATTAGATAGCAAGTTTAAACCCATAATATATCACCTAACCTAATGAAAAGACATTCTCATTAAGTAATGGACCACATCACAGATTTAATTATCACAGAGCAAGGCAGTTGGTGCTTCACACAGACAAGGTCAATTACCTTATCCAAGAGAGTCAGTTTGAAGTGTGTTATGAATAATTCACAGGCCCAGAAATTAGCTATAAAAATGCCCCTGATATAATGTGGTGAAAACATTTAAATTCATTCCTCATGTTTTTAAGATAATAGCCAAAGGACAATTATGGTTCTTTAATGACAACAGTACTTAGGTGACAAAGATGACATTTGTACATTCAAAGACATATTGCAATGTTTTATATCCTTTTATACTAGCTAAATACAAAAGGACAAAGTGATTTTATTCTCTTTTCCAGCCATTATCTTCTTGTTCTGTTAATTCAAACATGACACCCTAGCTTTCATTTCTTCTTTCAGGCAGAATAAGTCAAATGTTAACTTGTATAATGTCATTTGATTTTAAGATACTAAAAATGGCCACTTGGATGTTCTTAGCATTTCAGTCATACTTAGCATGGCATTTTGATGTTACTTGCCCTCAAATTATTTGGTGGCAGGGGGGCATAAACTCTTAAGGTTTGATTTCAGAAATCTTGTAAAAGATTTTACATTCAGAGGCAAATAATTCACCTAATGTAAGTTCATAATCTTTCTGTAAATTCGCAATTGTAAATGTGAATTGTTTTATCTTTAAAAGTGTATTTCATATGTTCTGTAATCCACCCCAATCCATAGACTCTGAGTGAAGTACAAGTACAAGTCAAAAGAAAGCTTTAAAAACCCCATACTGTTAATAAAGATCCTCCAGATGGCAATCATAAATAGTGAAGCTTGGTTAAAAGCATGGGGGATTATGTTTCTAATAATTTTATTACATTTTACAAAGCATACACAGAAAAAAAACATCATAAACTAACAATCAAAAGGGAAGAAAAAATGTAAAAAGAGAACAGGGATAGAAGTGCAAAAAGGTGTAAAGAAAAAGAAAGGAAAAATATATACCAAGAATGACTTTTGACTTCTTCTTCCAGAAATCTAATGAAGACTTACATTCAACTCTTAGTTTAAGACTGAAATATGATATCCATTCCACCCCCCTTAAAAATATGGTGGATTACTATTATTGTCAGACAGTTCAAGGGATTCCGTAAACTTCCAGAGACAGGAAGCACCAAAGTACAGAGAAGAGGCTGTCACCTGGTCTATGTTCCTCTGATCTCAACTAGAGGGAGGAACTCTAAGATGATGTACTTGTAATCTTCTTATTAGATGGGGTGTTGCAATCTTGGCAAAGGAGTCCCTAATGGAATTTGGTGCTATTCCCTGTAGGCCCTTGGAGGATCCAGCATTTTGAATTGGGTTTAGAAGCCTACTACTGTGCAGTATATTTAGTGGGGGTGTTATTAAAAGTTAAGAAGTTGGATCCCAAGTCAAGCTACATTAAAAGGCAGGAAAATACATATGGAGGAACAGGAAACTATTTTTTCTAGTAGAGCCCAAATCTGCCAGAAGGCAGATATGGATGGCAACCACATCAGTCCTTGACACTTACTAACAAATTTAAGCCAATCATCAACAATGTGGATGTAAGTCATTGGTCTACCACATACTCCACTTTATCTGTTCATGCTCTCTTAGCATGGATATATTTTGTATAGTCCCCCTCCTCTTTTATGGGTGATTAGCCACAATGACCACAAATGTGACACCTAGAGTTAACTACCCTGCCCACACCATATATCTTCCCCCTATACAACTCTTGTCACATGCTCACTTACCCATAATGGCAGATCAAGCCTACCTCTACAAAACAGCATCACCTCCCAGCTTTCAATAAGTTGTTATTTCACTTTAGATATTATTGTAAACAATTAAAGAAAATATTCCAACAATATTGCTCCATTATGACATGACTGTCTGAGCAACAATGTAACTGATGTCTTTTGTATCAGATACAGCTTTTGAGTCACCTCTAAATGTTACTCAATACACAGCACACATCTAAGCAAGTGGTGATCAAACTATGGGTTTATGAAGATGTTAGGTTGGAGATGGAACATGACAAAATAGTCAGTTTAAGGATTTCAGGGGATTTATTTAATGCTTTGTATCTATTGGAGATAGAAATCACAGAGATTCTCCTTCAAATCAAGGAAGACTCCTGGTGTCTTCATAGCATGTTTACATACTGTAGTTCTTTGGCAACAGCATGGAAGTAGAGTACCATTGTCATCCGGTTTGGTTTTGGTTTAATCTTTCTGTCTAGTTTATATCACTAGGACTTTCAAAGGCCTGATCCTGTTTAGATTTTCCAAATCAGCCAAGGTTGGCTAGGTAACTACCTACAGTATATGAGACAAATGTCTATGGAGATTCTCAATCATCCAGGTCAAGGTTATCCTAAAGGGACTTTTTTAAATGGCAACTGGACTTTCTTGGTTTTTTTTCTTTGAAAATGTTGCACTTCTCATCCAAAAAGCTTCTTTATTTTTTGACAGTATGGCAGGGAATGGAAGGATTTGTATGGGGCAAAGTTGCATTCAGTGTAGAGAGACAGCAAGGCAGAGAAGATACTGTGTTTATAATGTTAGAAACTAGTTAAACCTGTTCTTAGATATTTCCTTCAATATCCAACAACTTGTCCTAATTTAGAAGAAACTGGAGAACCAAATATATATTTTGTTTGTTTCCCTGTATTCAATGTTTATCTTCCTTTGGGAGGGGGATGAGGCCAGTATATACATTCATTTGACTATGTTTCACAAGGAAAATTTGAAAAGTTGTCTGCAACCTGAGGCATCTTTATGGTGAATGGTGGATCCAAAGAGTTAATGCTGAAGTCTCTGCAACCTGTTGGCAAATTCTAGACCACTTTTGTAGCTAACCCTTCTTACCTACTCAGAACTCTAATGGTTGACTAAGGCTTTTTTCTTCAGATAAAAAATGGTTTACCCAGAATTTTTTAAAATTAAGATTTAGCCATGCTTTCTTGGGGTTGTTTAGTAGTTCAAATGTGCAATCAACAGATACATGGTAAGGAAATAACATTTTATTGCTGCAGGAATTGTTTTTAAGTTTGTTAATAAATTTGGCCTTAGTTCAATTCGTTTAACTGTATTACCTGATATGTTTTGGAGAATAAGTGCAGATGGATTTATTTCTAGTTCTTGTCACTTTGCTGTGCTCATTGTGTCATTCAAAACATGTGTACCTAAAACATTTTCCATCCATATTTAGTTTAAAATATATTTTTTTATAAACAGAACTGTGATAGACTGTTTAAGAGGCAAAAGGCATGGATTAGAGTATTCATGCTGGAATTCAGCATGATATTTAATTCCCTTGGCAACCTTAGACTTTTTACAATTCAATTGCTAGATTTGCTAGGGTTGGCATAAAATAAAACAGATAACAGTTATATTTTTCCTTGAAAAAGTAAGAAAACGACGCTTTTTGGAAGAGGTTGCTTTAAAAGTATGGACAGTGATACATTGGCAAGGAGTTATGTATATGAAGATATATCTAAACTATTATCACCCAGAGTCATTAATTAAAATGGTAGCCACAGAACCTTGAAATGATTCAGCTATTACTCTTCAGTGAGAAGTTGCTTAGCTGCCTACTAAATTGTTGCGAACGGCTGTCATAAATGCATCCTGTGACTAACTTCTAAAACTTCTCATTAGAGACATAAGAGAACAAGCTTATTATAGGAAAATCATTATCTGTGAAGTAGCTACAAATTTGCCAGATATAAATATTTATCTTTGCAAATATAAAGATGTACAGAATTCACTTTAGATGAATTTATGTGTATATGTAATTAAAGCATTACCAAGAACACTTCCAACAAGTGTTTTTTCTTGTTGTTCTTGTTGATGTTGAGACTAGGGTTTTTTGTTTGTTTGTTTGTTTTGATTTAGTTTTTAATATATTAGTTTAGAAAAAAGTGCCCAAGGGCATTTTACAATGAAAGCTAAAATGATGTTATTGGAGACTCAAATGTATTAACATACCATTTTCTCAGTGGAGTATTAAAAGTATTGTAAAACTGAGAACAATATTTTATTTTAACTTATTGCAACTTCAGAGAGACAGAGAGAGATCAAGTTGTGTTCCTTCTTTGACTTCATAATAAACTGTAATCGATTCTTTCTTTGTACTGCATTTTATGGAAAGTTTTAGAAGACAATGGCTATTTGTCTTTATTTAATTCATTGCTTTTTAAAGAGTTCACATTTTGTGGAATTTGATTGTTCCTGTGAGATTAATCTAAAGAGAACATTCAGCAAAATTTGATAAAGTGCAGGTGGACAATCTGTTTATGTAGTGAGGGACAGGTCAACATTAGGCTTCCTTCAACTGCAGTCAAAACCAAAACTTTAGAATAAACATGCTAATGCAAGTCTGTAGAGATTCTCAGTCATCCAGGTCATGGTTGTTCCAAAGGTGCTTTTTCAGGAGGCAAGGGGATTTTCTTGTTTTTTTCTTTGAAGAATTTTCTCTTCTCATCCAAGAAGTTTCTTCAGCTCTGACAGGATAGTGGGAAACGGAAGGATTTATATTCCTTAACTGAAAATCTCTACAGACGTTTAACTATACAGTTTGGGATGAACATTCTTTGAATGGTGTGGGAGTAGGAATGGATTTCCAGAGGAAAAAATATATAAACTACAGGAACCAGGAACACTACTCAGGTAACCATGAGGACACAGACTCCAAGTGCTTCAAGGACCCTCTAAAAAGATGCAAATGACCAGCTGTCTGCAAGGAATGTAAATCCTTCCTTCCAAATCTCAGGAAATTGTGTAGGATATTATCAAGTGACTCATGGAAAAGGCATTAAAATCCATTAAAAAGTGGTTATTTCAAAAAATAAAAACTCAGATGAAATGTCTCTCTTGTAGGAGAATGTTTATAAAGGTATTATTCTGAATGCTTATGTTTTTGTTAATGACTATTATTTGGATTTTTAAAACTCTTTTCTGATTTAATTGTATTACCAAAACTATATGCATATATTATAAAATGAATTAATGGCCAGATTTTGAAGAGTTAAAAACAGAGGTTCTATCCGGTTCTATAAAGTAGGTAGTAACTCCGCGATGAAATCACGGAGCCGGTTCCTTTGGTGTCTCTGTGGGCGCTGCCATTTTGGATTTTGCTTCTACACATGCGCAGAAGCTATTGTTTGATTGCCACGCACGTGCGTGCTCAAGGCACAACCCTGAACAAACCGGCAGTAGGAAGATTCAGAATCCACCTCTGGTTAAAAAGTTGTGTTTGCTGGAAAAGAGATCTGGAATGTAAAAATAATGATTGTGCAAGAGCATACTGAAGACGTTCCAAGGCAAGGCAAAAAGTGATAGATAATTTATGACTATATTCTTGTCCTCTGTATTATCAGGGCATGGTTATGCCAAAGGATATCTTGGCACCTAGCCAGATTAGATGAAAAGCCATTAAAAAGGGATGAAATATGCTGAGAATACAAAGCAATTCATCCAAAGTAATCCAGCAATACTTTCTGTATATAAAAAGAGAAGGGAAGGGAAGAGGATGTTCATGGTCCAATTTTCATTTTGTCTAATATCATCTCAGAGAATGATCCAAAGATACTTACCCATACTTGGCCAATGGCAGGAAGAGTTTCATTGGTATGTATAAAAGTAAGTCAGTGAGTAAAGGAGAGGGATTGCTAAAATTTATATTTTTAATCTATTGCTAGTCTCCTGATATTGTTGGTTGGTATAGACTTGCTTGGTTCTAAGATTGCATAAAAATATTTCTAATTTCAAGAGACAAATGTAAATAGCTAGAGAGGTGGCTTTTTTGTAACATGAGGACATGAACATATTAAAAACAAATAACAAAAAGGTGAATTGCTTATATTTAAATAACAACAGCCACAGGTTTACACATGTGAAATACTGTATCATTTGCTTTTCATGTTTTTTTAGGACAAACTGTAATGTTCAAAGCTGCTCAGTGAGACTTCCAGCTGAGAACCTCTACTATATTCATGAATATGAGCAGATGCTTACATGGGGATGTTTAGTAGACCAGCTGTTTGAGACCCACTGACATTTGTTCTTAAATGCAGCACTGTATAAGTAAGGCTACTTAACTCTGTTGTCTGGAAAGCCTTGATAACATAGAAGCTTCTTGTCTGCCCATTTTCTTCGGCTGTGTTGTGACCTATCCTGATAGTCACCTGTACTTAGTAAGGAGGGGGGAAAAACATTTCCCAGTGTAGATAATCAGCACTTGTATACTTTGCTTTAAATGTGTGCAATGCAGTCCGAGGCTACATTAACCAAGGGATAGAATCAAGATATGTGAAGTGTTAGTACCATTTTATAATGCTTTAGTAAGACTGGAATATTGCATCCAGTTTTGGTCACCACAATACAACAAAGATGTTGACTCTAGCAGTGCAGAAAAGAGCAAGAAAAAAAGATTAGGAGACTGAAGGCTTAAACATATGAAGAACAGTTCCAGGAATTGGGTATGTCTAGTTCAGGGCTGTCAAACTCGTGGTCCGCAGTCAGATGAATCATGTGCTGGCCATGCCCACACCTGGTTTAGTGAAGGGGAAAAAAGTCCCAATACACCGTGATGACGTGAGTTTGACACCCCTGGTCTAGTTTAATGAAAAGAAGGATTGGGGTGACATTATAACAGTTTTCCAATATCTAAGGGGATGCCATAAAGAAGAGGGGGTCAACTATTCTCCAAAGTACCTGAAGGCAGGAGAAGGAGCAATTGATGGAATCTAATCAAGGAAAAAATCAACCTAGAACTAAGGAGGAATTTCCAGACAGTTAGAACAATTAATTAGTGGAATTAGTTGCCTCCAGAAGTTGTACATGCTCCAGTACAAGGCTTTAAAGAAGAGATTGGACAAACATTTGCCTGAAATGGTATAAGGTCTCCTGCCAGAGAAGCGGGTTGGACTAGAAGAACTCCAACGTCCCTTTCAATTCTGTTATTCTGCTAAAATTTGCCTGCAGTTGGCATGCAATTTTTGGGGTTCTGTTTAAACACAACATAAACTTGGAAAATAGGATTCATAGGATGAATAAGATGATCATAGGATGATCCTTCATAGGATGCAGATGGTAAATCAACTCCTTATACCTCACTCAGGAATTCCGTTACCGTTTACATTTCTAAGCAACAGGACAGCATGATTAGTATGGGTAAAATGAATTTTATTTTGAAGCCATTATATTCATTTGCCTCTAAATTTCTGTGATGGGATGGAGGGATGCATGGATTCAACCAAGAGGCTTCCTAACTCCATAAGACTCTGGGCAGCTTAGAATATCAAATGCAATAAAAGAATGAGAACAAAGATCAGATAATTGGGGTTATTTGTCAATGAAACACTTGGGTGATAGAAACAGTCAGTGAATGTTCCCAGGGGTTGTTGTGAGAAGCCTATATTGTCGCATTTCAAATAGAGCATGACTGTTAATTCAAAGGCAAATGTCACACCTAACCTTTGGATGTAACCCTTGAGGCTTCTTCAACTCTTGTCACTGAATTTTAATGCTTAATATGATGGAATGGAAAAGGATGAAATGCATATAAATAATATCTATCACTTATCAGTCAGTTTTAGAACTGACTCCCCAACTTTAATGGATGCACTGACCAGGGGTGGGTTCTAACTTACCTTGCCCCCAGTTCACTGCCTCCCATGCTGCATGGGCACGCCTTGCGCAGTAAAAAAAAGCCCAGAAAAATTCCCCCAAAAAGGCCAAAGACAAGATGGCGACGCATGCGCAGTGTCAGAAACTCAGCTTCTGCGCATGCGCAGAAAACAAATTAAAAAAAAACTTTCCCCAAAAAACAAAAGATGCCGGTGCCCATGGAGCAGAACCGGTTCCGTGATGTCACCAGCGGCCTACTACCTACTCAGCACAACCGGTCCAAACCGGTAGGAACCCACCTCTGCCACTGACCCTGCTAACATGATTCCAAAGCTCTTGTCATCAAAACATAATTCTTATCTCTTCCTCCTTGAAGATTGTTATGTATGGAGCAGCCAGGTTTTGGGAAAAAATCATGATCAGATCTTTTGAAAGAATTATAGGCTGTGATAGATGGAGTAAAGAACTGAAAATCTGCTAAGGCTAGGATATCCTAAATTTTGAAACATATAAATAAAAAGCAAAGACAAATGTCAACTCTCATCTAACATTCTATAGACTTGCATGTATGAATACTATAATGTGGTGGCACAGTGGTTAGAATGCAGTATTGCAGGCTAATTCTGCTGACTGCCAGCAGTTCGATTTTTACCGGCTCAAAGTTGATTCAGCCTTCCATCCTTCTGAAGTCAGTAAAATGAGGACCCAGATAGTTGGGAGCATTTTGCTGACTCTGTAAAACTGCTGAAAGAGGGCCATAAAGCACTGTGAAGCATTATATAAGTCTTAAGTGCTATTGCTCTACTATATGGAATATTATTATGACTTATTTCTAAAATATTGTAGACAGTAAAGCACAATAAACAATTGATTTAAGAGCTAGAACTTTCCTAATCTGCTAAGCAAGAAAATTATTTTGTGGCTGATTAAGATGCTTCCTAACAAAAGAAGGCTGTGCTGTGTTAACTTCTAAACCCTTGTTCAAGATATATTGGTGAATGTCTGCTGTGGGCAATTGTCAATGCATTTTCTCATTTCTCTTGACATTTGTTCAGCCAAACAATCTGGCTTCTACCCAGTTCATTTATAATGCTGCTTATACCTATGTTCTGCTAAAGCGGCAGTTTTCCAAACTGCACACTCTCACAACTCTTGAGCACTCTCTGGGAAAACAAATGATGTCCCTGCTGTTTTGACCAACAGAAACCCAATTGCTAGTTTCAGACAGGACGGCTGAGCCGCAGCAGTGCGGGAATTTAGAAACACCCTTAAATTGTAATTGACTGCACTTGTTTATTGCCGCACCACTCTCTCCTCCAACACTTACAACATTAACTACTGACATTAATTGTAACTTTTCCAGTTCTGCAATTATTTAGAGATTGACAGTTTTGTTGAATCTGCAACAGTTTATTTACAGCGGCTCTTTAATGTATTTCAACACATTAGGCTTAAAGCAGCTTAATGAGCAATATTAATGCAGTGAGTGACTCATTAAGTGTGGGAGGTGGTTCCTTTGTTAGGACACAAACAAGGCTAATGGGTCCTTACTCTGTGGTTGGCAATGGCCTTTCGCTTAGGAGGGTTGATTGCCCTGAGTTCCGTTAGGGGAATACATAAGTGAAGTCACATGACTAGGGTAATCATTCCATGCTGGAATAACTGATAGGCAGAGGTTTTGTTTTTAACCTGGGGGAAAAAGGGTAGGGTATGGACAATGTTATTACTTTATTGTATCACACAGGGTAAATTTCCTTTTTCAAATGCAGTTATTATTTTTTTAAGGATATGCCCTTGTTTTGTTTTGTTTTGTTTTTTAGTCTGCTGTATGAGCGATTTAGAGCTCAAATGGGGGTTGAGGGGAAGAACAAATCCCTTTAAATTACACATGAAGCAGAAAACAAAACAAACTCATTTTCTTTAGCTGCCTGTTTGACAGAGTGGCCAATTACAGCACACAAAGAAGTAGGGCAAAGAATTGCCACCACAGTAGATTCTCTAAGGTTTGGGGCAATGGCTTGTCATTGTATTCCTCAGATGCAATTTTGCTATGGCTGGAGAGACACAGCAGAAAGCTTTGGAACACATGGGTGATACAGATAGAAACTGCAATCGGTCGATAGAGAGAGAGAGATTATAGGATGTACATCAGGGGTGGGTTCTGCATCTTCTTACTTCCGGTTTGCTTAGGGGCATGCTGCGGCCACACACCCACTTTGTGCACCACATGCGCATGCACAGTGCTTAAAAAAAGCTTCTGCGCATGTGCAGAAGCAAAAAACATGATGGCACCGCCGAAAAAAGTGGCTCAGGGGTGTGGCAGGTTCGGGTCGCTAACAGTTCTAGTGAACTGGGCCGCCAAGTTACTAACGGTTCAGTAGAACCGGACCAAACTATTAGGAACCCACTCCTGATGTACATCTAATGATCTATCTCCTTCTTGATCTACATCTCTTTAGCTTCTCTCCATGTCTGCCAGTAGTACAAATAGAGAAGCAGCAAAAGAAATGATATACAGGTACTCCTTGACTTACAACAGTTCATTTAGTGACATTCAAAGGTACAATGAAAAAAGGGACTTACCATCATTTTTCACACTTATGGCCGTTGCAGCATTTTCATGGCCACAATGATAAAAATTTGGATGCTTGGTAATCTATTTATGATAGTTGCAGTATCCCGAAATCATGTGATCACTTTTTGCAAGCTTCTGGCAAGCAAAGTCAATTGGGAAGCCTGATTCCCTTAACAACCATGCTACTAACCTAATCTGCAATGATTCACTTAACAACTGTGGCAAGAAACATCGTAAAATGGGGCAAAACTCGCTTAACAAATGTCTCATTTAGCAACAGAAATTTTGGGCTCGATTGCAGTCATAGGTTGAGGAGTACCTGTACATACAGTATATCAGTCATTAATGTGAAGAAAAATTACTGTATTACTCTGTTCTCCTTTTCATAGCTATGAAATGAAGAATGCTGGTTAAATGCCATGCAAATAGGAAAGCTCATATAGCAAGATGCAAATAAATACTCATGTACATCATTGTTTTCGAAAATGGAGGCACAAGGAAGAGAATTTGAGATACAATTAGGAGAAATGAAAATCAGTTTGATGGGACAATGAGAAGGAATTTATTGGATGATAACTTTTCACTGTCTCCATCAGCATCCATATTTATTTAAATTCCCAACTATGCTCATAATGTGACCAAATATGGGGCTTGTTAAAATCAATATTATAGAGACCTTTCTGGAATTAGAACTGTGTTCAATTTTGAAATGAAAACACTATTCACAGTACCATTTCAATGTTGTAGAATGGAGAGGTGTTAAGGAAATCTGTGGAAAATAGGAGAACTGGTCCAAGAATAGTAAAATCCACATCCTATTTGTGATTGGCCAGTTCTTACCAATAGGAAAAATTATAATAAATTCAGAATGTTAAAAACAAGTCCTTCTTTTTAGTCTTATATGAAGCACCCTTTACCTCATTTTAACACACTATAAACGTCTACATATTTGTGTTTGTGGTCACAATGTTTGTAGTACACAAACTTCACCATCTTCCTTTCCTTCTCCCAAAGATATGCAGGGAAGAGGCAGGAAATGGCAGCAAAATAGTGTTTCTCTGTGTGTTTTCTCTCTTTTTAACTTCAAAACCATCAGGGTTTTTTTGCCTCTCTGTTCTTATTAGGCTGTTTGAAAGTGGGAGAGAGGAAAGCAAAGACACAGCTATCTTTGCTGTCTCTAGTGATGCCACTGCCCCATTGTGGAAGAGAAACTAAACCACAAACCCAGGATTGTGGGAGGGGGAAGTCTGTGAATGGCTCTTTTTCGCATTGTGTTACACACAGTCTGTTTATTTCTTATACCTGGCATTTTTATCCAGTACTTCAAATTGCTCTGTGAGGTAACCTAGGCTGAATTTCCAAAGTAGCCTGACATTTTTTTCTTGGCTAAAAGTGGGATAGTTTTTCCTAATCTTAATCTAAACCCTTAACTACTGCAACCATATTGGCTCAATACATGTTTCTCCCCTGAGTATTTGCAATGAACAGTTTTAAACAGAAAGTGAACATTGAAGTAGATCAGTTGTTTATAGCATTGGTTTTGTTATTTGTGTGCTATTACTCAAGTAAATTCTACTAGTTCAACTTGTTTAGACTTTATTCATGACCTACAAGGTTCTATTCATCTTCTAATATGTGTTTATAATTATTCTATATGGAGACTTTTAAAGTGCTTATTTTAAGGGAGGAGTACCTCTATTGAGTTCATTGATGCTTGGCAAGTAAAAGTCTTGGATTGCTATTTTCATTTTTCAGTAAAAGAACAGGAAGCACCCAACCATATTACAGTAAAAGGAATGTCAAAGAGAAAATAAGTATCCTACCGTCAGATTACAGGTTATTACTGATGTAGGTATCAATATGTACAGTACATATGTTTCGTGTACAGCTACATCCTGGGAAAACAGGTCTTAAGAAATTTTATATAAAGGTACTTAAAGGGTGAAGGAGGCTTTCAATAATCATTTATCCTTGATTTAGCTCTTGTGGAATTGAGATTTCTAGACATTTTGATTTGGAAAAGTGAAAGAGTGGTACAGTATCTCTTGTGCTTCAGACATATCATATTTCTGAAAATTGAATATCAATATTACCTGTTTCCCTGAATATAAGACCTCCCAGGATAAAAAGCCCAATCAGGCTTTTAAGCATGTGCGCTAAAATAAGCCATCCCTGAAAATAAGCCAAGAAAAAAGCACACCAGCAGCCATGAGGTGACTATGCATGCCACCTCCTGC